>JAKCPB010000867.1:0-149171 GCA_021442155.1 Cymbidium sinense | reverse complement strand
TTCTTCCAAAGAAGAGCATTGCATCGCTGGACAAGGGCACTACAAATCCCTACCCGCTTAATTTATTAGATTTCTATCATGTACCTCCACCTAGAAGAAATCAATGAAGAAAGCTTTCACTTACCTCTTATCCACTCCTGATACTCTAAGTTTTATTCCTCTTGAAAACTCTTTAGTACAAATAAATAATAACTCTAGTTTTGATCATTTCTCTACTAAGTTAGAAATGGATTTTCCATTTCTGAATCATTCCGGTTCAACCATTGAGATTGATTTGGAGTCATTCGACTCTGATGATCCCATAGGAAAAGCTATAGGTGAACTTGATGAGTAGAACTTTCCACTAAATCATCTCATGAAGTCACCAAGTCAATGTCCAGTGGAAAAGTTCTACCTCCTGGGTAGCACCTCGTGATAAAATTAATAAGTCATTGGTTCTAGATCAAGAAGCCCCTCCACAGGATGCTCCACCTATGGATATGCTTATGGAGTACCAGCCCAGAGTTGACTACAATGTCCTCTCTCACTTAAGAAAGTTGATAGCTAATTTAAGAATATATGATGCCCTTATCTTATCCAAAGAGATGAGGGAGTCATTGATCAAAAGTTTCTTGATCTAGAAATATGCTTAGAGTTGACGCTATTAGAGAGGAGGCATGTTATTCAAGAGAAGCCCTGGAATTACATTCATCGATGAAGACCTTCTTTTGGGGACAAGCACAACCATCCTCTACATCAGTGGACATGGGCATATTTAGACTCCGGGTGTCTGATCCATATGTCAAGAATATTATGAGTCTAAAGACCCTTTCCTAATTAAGGATTGGCAACTCTGAACTCTGAGGAGATTGGATCATGTTTAGAGGATTCAATGAATAAGGTGAGAGGGCTTTAGGCTCGATAGTATTTCCATTGGATATAGATGAATGGAAGACAGAAGCCAAGTTCTACATCGATTCAAACACATCTTTCACTGCTTTGCTCGGTATGCCTTGGATACATGAAAAAATATGGTTCCATCCTATTTACATCAGTGCATCAAATTCCAAAGAGGTGGAATCGAGTATAATGTCAAAGGAGGCTTGAAGCCATTCTCAGTTAGAGAGGTCAAGATATATGAGGACACAACCTACCATTTTCCTCCAAATCAAAAAGTCTACTCTCATGAACTTGGTGAATGTTCAAAAACAAAAGAAAAATAAACAAAACAAAAAAATAAAAAGAAAAAGAAGAACAAGAAAAAAGCAAAAGAAAATGAAAATACAAGTGAGCGAGAATCAAACACCGAGGAAGAAGTAGAGCCAGAAATTGGATTCTGCCCATGTTGGTGCCCTCTGCAATAGAGGAAAGAAATGACACCACATAGAGTTTAGGAATATTTTATTTAGAAGACCAAATATGACATTAAGGAATAAACATATTATATTGAAAGATAAACATGCTCTCATGTAATGGATTCAATCATTTCAATAAAAGACTCTTAAGGCTAATGGGTCTTTCGTGTACCAGAGTATTTTCCCCTGAACTACATGAAAAAGTAGAACAGGGTTTATTTTAATCTAGGATCATGGTTCCCTATAAAGGTAAGTCTTTATAGTTAATTACATTTTAGGAAGGGTTTCTTCTTAAGAATACTCTTGATTAAAGAAATAAGTGGTTATTCCTAAAGACTGCTAAGGTGGCTTTCAAAGGATTGATTTTTGAGAAATTCAATTAGGAGAGGTCCAAATTAGAGAGAGTTATTTTCAAGAGTCAAATGGGAAAGAGTAGGAAATGTCTATTGATATTGGGATACCTAGTAGACATTTCAACTATCCTATGATAAAGCTTCAAATTTGGGATTTAATTTTAGATTTTAAGTTATCATTTTCTTAGAAATCTAGGGCTTAGATTTTAGCGACAGAAATTCCTAGGATTGAAGACTTATTCCTAAAGAAGGATGCTTCAAAACCTAGCCTATAAGTGCTTCTGACACATGTCAAATGCTTGACCTAATTCTATCCTTGGAAATCATTAGCCATTCACCTCACTTGAGGGAACTAGCCTATCCCTAAATCTAATGGACTTACAACCTGCAAGGAGATGGCTGCCAGCTAACACCACCTAAGCGTATTTTAAATTTATGATGCCAAATCTTATGAAGATAAGATGGCTAGGCTGCTGCATTTTTAGGAAAGAAATCTATGAACCTAAATTCACTCCCTAATCCATAAGATAATGTAGGGTATGAAGATGCATCTAATTAATGAACATTTTTTAGATTTTAATTAATTTTGACTCAAGATTCATTCTAGGCCATAGGTATGCATTTTATGCCTAATGTCATGCAAATAGAAATAGTTATGGGCCAAAATAAAAGGGAAAGATGTGTTCTACTATCATAGGCTCTCAAAGAATAAGCTCATTCTCTCTAGCAAAGATGGAAGCCCTCCATTAATAAGAGTGAAATTAGATGATTATGCATGATATTAAATATACAGCTAAGGGGTTGCTAAATATTTTATTATCTTGATTTAATTCCTAAGATTTTATATGAGGTTATGAGTTATATTTATTTTTATATTTTGATTGATTTAGTTGGGTAAAAAATTTAGTTTATCTTATGATCCTATGTCCAGGCATTCATCATAGCATAAACATAATCACAGAAAGAAACCTAAGAAAAGCATGATGTTTCTATTACACACCCAAAATAAATCAAGCCAAATTAAATTAATAAAATAGGCCAATGCAGACCGCTATATACACCGAAGAAAGAAAAATGGGTAAGTTCTGCCTTATACAACCCGGCTTAGAACTACAAGTTTAGATCTATGGGTCCTCTTTTCAGGAAAGTCTCGGACATCCATCGGGCTCCATAGGGGACCACTACACCATCTCTTGGTAGGGTCAGCTCCTCTAAATCCTAGACCCCATAGATCCTAACCTAATTCTAAGCTCAAATTTACATTTTGAAATTCAAAAAAGATATCCTAAGCCTTGTAAAATAGATGTTGGGAAATACAAATAACACACAACAGCTATATTTCACAAACATACGGGCTTAGCATTCATTTCTTGCCAAGCCCACCTATCCTATGGACTATGTTATGGGATTTTTAGCACCTGCAAGACAATGACAATTTTATAATTTTGATTTATGATAGTGATCCCTTTTAACACAATCCATTGCAAAAAATAGTGTTTAAATCTAAAAAGAATGCCTTAACATCCAGTCTAACGAGCAAACAAGCCTAGACATTTAGTCTAACGAGAAAATACAAGCCTAGGCATCCAGTCTAGAGCAATACATCACACAGACATGTGAAGCACATCAAAACATATCAAAAAAAATTAAAGAAAATCCCATAATGATCTAACCTAGATCTAGAGTCCGTGACCTAAATGATCTAGTGTGTAAAAGTGGGGTTTGTGTGGCAAGGCTTTGCTAGGCTTCTTTAAGTTCAAGTTCCAATTTGAAGTTTGAATTTGTTTAATTTTTACCTTTGGTTGGTTTCAATCTAAATGGTTTAGTTATTTAATTCCCATTTTATGTTCATTTTAATTGGTTAAAGTAATGTTTAGGTTTTCAAGAATGAGAAATAGAATGAATTTCATTTTTAGGTGAAACTCACTTTATTCCACATCCTAAATCCTAATGAAGTTTCCAAAAATTTAATTAGGATCCTTAAGTATCTTAATTAATCCTTTTCATGTTACTTATGTTTGGATTGAGTTTGATTTGGTTCATTTAATTTGTTCTTTTAATATGATTCAATTTATTTCATTTGATTTGGTTTAGATTATATGTTTATGTTAAATTATGTTGATTTAGTTCATGTTGGATTAACCTAATGTATTTAGATTAAGATTTATATTCACTTTTAATTGAATTTCTAAGTTAGTTTGAATTGAATTATTTCATTTGTTTAATACATTTAGATTTGAGATTTGGACTAAGTTATGCTTGTCTCATTTACTTCAAGCTAAATAATCATAAGATTTCAATTCATTTTTTTAGATTAATTAAATTGGCGATTAATGATTTTTGAAAGTATTAATGGTTTCCGGTTATTAATTTAACTTAATTAGGAGTTTTATTAACTTTAGGTTAAGATTGATCAATTTCTTGACTTAGGATATTTAGAGAAGTTCCTTAATAGTTTTCTCATGTTCGATTAAGATTGATTTGAACCACCATTTAATTTAATGGATTAATCAATTTCCTTAACCCAATACTTGATTAACATTGACCTAAGGAATTAGAAATCTAACAACTCCTAATCCATAGATCAATTGGGGTTGAAAATTTTCTGGCAAGTGGGGTTACATGCCAATTTTAAATGTCCAAAGTTTCACTTTGATTTGATTTGTAATTAGGGAGTAATTAAGATTTTAATTATTTTATTAAAACTTAAATTAAGCCTAATTTAATGAGATTCAGTTAAGTATTTTATTTTTCATAGATTCCTCACTGAAATATTTTTCCAATGAAGGTTTATCCATAATTTTTGGATTATTGATTGATGTTTTATGATTTAATTAAGTTATAGTTAATTATTTAAATTATTTAATTTATTTAATTAGTTAATTAAGCCAATTTAAGGATTATTAAGTTTAACTAAATTTTAATTATATTTTAGAGTTCATTAAGGTTTATTTGGTTGATTTAAGGTGGTTTAGATCATTTCCATAAATTATTTTCATTAATCCTAATTTATTTAATTAAATTAAAGGTTTAAGGTTGAAAATTTCATTTTTCATAAATTACAGTGAATTAAATCATCAAAAATTTTCAAACAGTGTGTTTTAAGGTTGATTTCATTTCCCCAAAGTTTCATATTAATTGGATTAGTGGTTAGAGAGTAGTTAGGGTTTAATTATTTTAATTAAACCAAAATAAAGGCAAAAATACCCAATAAAAATTAGGGATTTTAATTTTTATGGATTTCTTTCATCAAGATGAATCCATAAAGCCTTTATTTGCATTTTTCTGATTTTTAATTTTTTTATGAATTTTAAATTATTTAAAACTATTATTTAACAGATTTTAAGTAAGCGGGGTCCATGCGGCGTGACGGGCTGCATGTCACACACTTGCATGGCACTTCTTGCCGCATGGCATGCATGGGTTGGTCCACGCGAAGCCGCGTGGTGTCCACGTCAGCCAAGGAGGAAAAATGGGATTGAATAGGACCGTCCGATCAAAGATCGGATGGTCCACAATTGATCTGCGGGTCCTTAAAGAATTGAAATCAACAGTGTGCCTAGATCTTAAATGTTTGATCCTAATAGAAGGATCGGACGGTCCGGAGATCGTCCCCTTCCCTGAAGAAAACCGAGAGTTGTTTGTTGATTGGGCTTATTTTTTGACGATCGACGGTGAATTAGATGCCAATTTTGATCCCAAATCCATTGTGGAGGAGAATCTTATAGATTTATAGTGTTTGATCTCACTTAAGATTGAGTTTCCTTCACAAAGGCCCAAAATTGAAAGCTTGGAAGAAAAATGGAGGGGCGCTAATGGCATACCTCTGGTCCTTCACTTTCAAGCGGATCAATTGCTTTTCAAACTAAGAAAAGTTCTTATGCCAAAGGAATTGGATTCTCCTCTCTCTGATTGGTCCCTTGGTTGAGTTAAAGTTGTATCCATAGACCTTGATGGTTCACCCCCTCATCGGTGATTTGGGAGATGGGGAATGATTCATTTCACCTTGGTTTTTAGTGGTGAAGGTGATAGAAGGTTTATCTTGGCTTGTGGAGGGCTGTAAGTGTGAAAATCCCTCTTGGTCATGAGCATCTTCCCCTTTTTCTTCTTCTCCTTGGTCGTCTAGAGTGATGGCAAGCTCTTGGAAGCTTGTTCGTTGCTTGCCTTCACTTGGCGCCTTCTCAAGAGAGGTGGCTTAAGAGGTGGAGTGGGAAGAGGTGGGAAGAAGGGAGTTTGCATTTTTCTTCTTCCCATTTTCCCCTTTTATTTTATGATTATGGCATCATCACATAGCACTAGACTAATATGTGCTGCCCATTTTGAGTTTATGTTGGAATACATTTGATTTGGGTTGGAGTTTGAGTCCAAATCAAGTGCATTGATTCAAACTGGATCCAATTCAAAATCAATTCAAAGGTGTTTTAAAATTAAATTTAATTTGGATTTTAATCATATTGGATTGATGATTGATTGATTGTTGATTTGATTAATTGGTTTTGAATTTTATTTCAATTAAATTTCAATTTGAATTAATTGGATTTGATTTGAGTTAATCTAAATTGAAAATTTAAGTTGATTCCCTATGACACTAAGTGGAGTATCCTAAGTAATGAATTAGGAGGTTTATAATTGAAATTAGAGCATCATAATTATGGGTTTTAAGTTGATATTATCCTCATTCAAAAATGAGGTCAACAAATGGACCCCCAATATGTGTAATACACTGCACATATTGGTGTTGATAGGATTGATCAACATACAAGCATAAAGTTGGGGTTCCAATTCATGATTTTGATTTTGAATTTAAAATTTTGTTTTGATTGTGACTATGAAAGATAGGTATATGTATACCTATCTTTGTTTTGGAGGTGTGATTCATTCTTAGAAACTTAACTTCATTAAGTTCTAGGATGGATAGGAATGCCATTAGGAATGAAACCAAAGAATGATCAATTCCCAATGCAATCACTATGCTCAAAGAAGATGCCTTTAGGGGACTTACTCTTAATTGAGAATGGTAGTAATCCATGTGATTAGCTAATAAGATGGGACCATTAAGGGCATGATCCATCCTAGTTAGCTAAAGAGAGGAGAGGGGTCCTTAAAGACATGATCCAATCCTCAAAATATGGAATAGTATGCCAACTGGGGGACTTAGTCCTATGTGATTAGCTAATAAGATGGGGCCATTAAGGGTATAATCCATCCTAGTTAGCTGAAGAGAGGAGAGGGGTCCTTAAAGACATGATCCAATCCTCATAATTTTGTCTTAAGGGTAGGGGTCTTTAAAGACATGATCCTAACCTTAGTCATTTGAATAGGATGTTGACTAGGGGACTTACTCTTATGTGGTTAGCTAATAAGATGGGGCCATTAAGGGCATGATCCATCCTAATTAGCTAAAGAGGAGAGGGATCCTTAAAGACATGATCCAATCTTGAGAATTTTGGCTTAAGGGTAGGGGTCTTTAAAGACATGATCCTAGCCTTAGTCATTTTATTGGTCCCGAATGGGCACTTATTCATGTGGTTAGCTAATGAGATGGGGTCGTTAAGGGCATGATCCATTCTAATTAGCTAAAGAGGAGAGGGGTCCTTAAAGACATGTTCCAATCCTCAGAATTTTGACTTAAGGGTAAGGGTTTTAAATACATGACCTTAACCTTGGTCATTTGAATAGGATGCCAATTGGGGGACTTACTCTTATGTGGTTAGCTAATAAGATGGGGCCATTAAGGGCATGGTCCATCCTAATTAGCTAAAGAGGAGAGGGGTCCTTAAAGATATGATCCAATCCTCAGAATTTTGACTTAAAGGTAGGGGTCTTAAAGACATGATCCTAGCCTTAGTCATCGAATAGATGCCAACTAGGGAACTTACTCCTATGTGATTAGCTAATAAGATGGGGTCGTTAAGGGCATGATCCATCCTAGTTAGCTTAAGAGAGGAGGAGAAGGGTCTTTAAAGACATGGACCAATCCTCAAAATGTTTTGACTAGTAGAAAAGGGATCAAAGTGATTTGATTCCTATCCTAAATAGCTCGTGTGAAATGAAAGGGGTTTTTGATGACTTAATCCTATCATGTACATAATAGGAATGGTGCCATGAAAGGCTTGCTCCATACCTATGGAAAGAAAGAGTTAAGCTATTAAAGGCTTACTCTAAGTTTATGAGATTGGTGCACAAAGGCTTACTCTAAACTCATAAGGAAAATATGAGAAGGGTGCCATGAAAGGTTTCCTCCCAACTCACGGTATGTATAGGAAAGGTGCCAAAAGGGCTTGCTCTATCCTATAGATGACATGGATGAGGATAAGGAATTAAAGTGACTTAATTCCTAATCCCCAAAAGTTTTGATTAATAAGCAAAAGTCTCATGGACTTAATCCTTACTTAATTAGCCTAACCAATGAAGGGTGATAGAAAGTCCATTTCCAAATACATTTGAAAATGAGTTCACAACATTCCATATAAATGATACAAGTTGAAGAAAAAGTAATAAAGAGAAGAAAGCTTTTATTTTATTGATCCTTATTTGGCAACAAATTACAAGTTACACATAATATTTCTTTAGGTAACATTAATTGAAAGGTGATATTGGACGTTCACCATCATAGGTAATAAGTTGGTAAGAACCTCCTTCATGGGATTTTTCCACTACAAATGGTCCTTCCCATGTTGGCTCGAATTTTTTGCCAATCCTTCGGTAAGCCAAAATTGGTTGTCTAAGAACCAAGACCAAGTCTCCTACTTGGAAAGTTCTAGGATGCACCAATTTGTCATGTGCTTGAACCATACGTGATTGGTATAGTTCAATGTTTTGTTGAGCTTCTAATCATCTTCCTTCAATATTTTCAAGTTCTTCTAGGCAAATTTTATGATTTTGATCTGCCGCAACTATATTATTAATAGTTATTCTCAATGAAGGCAGTTGTACTTCTAATGGAAGAACAGCTTCAGTTTCAAAAATTAAAGCATATGGTGAAGACTGAGTTGGTGTCCTATATGTGGTCCGATAGGCCCAAAAGTCTTCAACCAATTTTTCATGTCATTGATATTTATTTTCATCAAGTATCTTTTTTAGAATTCTTACGAATATTTTATTAAATGCCTCGGCCAATCCATTCACCCTAGGGTAATAGATGGTCGAGCATGTCCAATCAATTTTATGTCTAGCAACAAAGTGATTTATTTTTGTGGATATAAAGGATGGACCATTGTTAGATATGATTTGGCGAGGAATGTCAAATCGATATACGATATTTCCTGAAAGAATTTCAACACATATGCTTTAACCTCTTTCAATGGTACCGCTTCAACCCATTTGGAAAAATAATCCATTATAGCTAAAATGAAGTGATGTCCTTTTGAAGAAGGATCAATAGGCCCTATGATGTCAGTACCCCAACTCTCAAAAGGCCAGGAGGCAACTGTAGGGTGTAATACATTGGGTGGTTGATGTAATACCACACCATGTACTTGACACTGATGACAACAACATGCAACTTCCATGCAATCATTTAGCATCAATGGCCAATAATACCCAAGTCTTTTGATCTTTAGTTTCATTTTGGGCCCAGATTGGTGTGCTCCACATAATCCAGAGTGTATCTTAGTCACAACCTTATGGGCTTCCATTTTGTCTAAATAACAGAGCCACATTTGGTCGAAAGACCTATGATACAAAGCATTATTAATTAATGCATAAGATAAAGCATGCTTTTTTATTTGATTTGCTATCTATTTATTTTCAAGAAGCATCCCCTTACTCAAATAGTTAATAAATGGTTGTCTCCAATCACATTCTATTTGGCCTTCGGTAAGACTATTCTTTGCATTTCTTCTTGCCTATTAATGTAATCTAAATCTATAGGAGATAAAACCTGTTGATTTCGAACCTCTATAGAAATTGATTCTTTTTCTAAGCATGTGATTTCTTTATCTAGGTTAGCCAAAGCATCTGCTATTGAATTCTCTTTGCAAGATATTCTACACAAGGTTACATTTGGAATCTTTTCAAGTAGTTTCATTATATATTGATGATAACTGAAGAGTTTTGGATGCAAAACCTTATATATTCTACTTACTTGGTTTATAAGCAGTTGGGAATCTCCAAAAAAATTTATATTTTTAATTTCCATAAGGATTTCCAGCTCTAAACTAGTAATAAGAGCCTCATATTCAGCTTCATTATTTGTGCAAGGCTCAGCCAAATCATATGAATATCTCATCATTCCTTTTTCTAGGGTTATAAAGATTAACCATATTCTTGCCTTCCCTGGGATAGATGAGTTTGAGTCTTTATATTTTCTTGATGATGATACACCATCAAAGTATAATTCCCAAGTGGCATTAGGCTCACCTTCCAATGCTATGATATGTTCATCTAGGAGGTCATCATTTAAAGGTGACCCTTCAAGCATAGGGTGTGCTGCTAGGAAATTTGCCACTATTTATCTATTTATAGCACGAAGAGGAATATAAGTGATCTCAAATTGTAATAAAATCATTGACCATCATGCTAAATGCCCAGACAGCATTGGATGGGTCATGAGATATTACAAAGGATTCACCTTTGAAATCAGGTTGACCTTATGAAAAAGCATATAATGCCTCAATTTCAAAGCGGCAAAAACTAAGGCTAAGCATTGTTTCTCAATAGAGAGATAATTCCTTTTCATTGGGATGAGCCTACGACTTAGATAATAAAGGGCATTTTCCTTTTCTTCTTTATTTGTTTGAGCTAATAAAGCCCCAAGAGATACTTCCATAGCTGCAGTATATAGAATTAATGGCTTTCCCGAAATCGGGAAGCCAAAACAGGAGGATTCATTAAATATTGCTTTAGGTTTTTGAAGGCACCCTAGCATTTTTCATCCCAAATAAATTTAGAATCTTTCTTCAATAATGCTGCAAAGGGTTGACACCTTCTAGATAAATTTGATATGAATCTTTTTAGGTATACAAGCCTTTCTTGATGGCGGCATTTCTATAATGACTTTTATCTTTTTTGGATCAATTTCTATCCCATGATGCCGTACTATGAACCCTAAGATTTTTTCTGAAGTCACTCCAAAGGCACACTTCAAAGGATTTATCTTTAAGTTATAGTGGCGCAATCACTGAAAATGATCCATAAATCATAGAAATGATCTTGTTTTATTTTTCTTTTAATGACTAGATCATCAATATAGCATTCAACTTGATTATGAATCCAGTCATCGAATATTCTAGTCATAGCTCTTTGATAAGTAGCTCCAATATTTTTGAGATAAAATGGCATGACATTGTAACAGAAAATCCCTATAGGAGTTCTGAATGATGTATGCTTTTCATCTCCTGGGGACATCTTAATTTGATTATATCCAGATGATCCATCCATAAATGAAAATATCACATGCGAGGAGGCTATGTCGACCATGAGTTCAGGTATAGGTAAAGGGAACTCATCTTTGGGACAAGTCTTGTTTAGATCTCTAAAGTCAACACAGATGCGTATTTAACCATTCTTCTTTTTTACTCGAACTATGCTAGCTACCCAATCAGGGTGTTGTTCCTCTCGTATAAAGCCAGCTTCAATTAGTTTCTTTATTTCAATGATCACTTTTTGTTCTACTTTTATGTGCATCCGCCTAGGAGCCTAGTTCACTGGGATGACATCAGGTTTAATTCCTATTTTGTGCATATCCACATCCTCGGATAAACCTGCATTTCATCATAACTCCAGGCAAAGCAATCCTTATCTTCAAAGAGTAAAGTGATTAACTTTTCAGAATCTTCTAGATCCAGCAAAGAGCTAATAAAAGTCAATTTTGGGTTCTCATGAGTTTCTAGGTTAACCTCCTTTAATTCATCAATAATAGATTTTATTTCCTCCTCATACTTTGGAGGTGCATTCTGAATCATCTTTGGATTCCTTCATGGTTTTTATGAATGAATCTTTTAGAAGAGTAGAAGAGACTTCAAAGAGTTGATCTACTTGATGATTACTTATCATTAAACAATGCTCAGTATCATCAAATAATTCAATAGTACCAAACCTAATGACAGCTTTGGAATGGAAGTTTCTATGTTTTTCATTCCATAAGCTCTCCATGCATTGGGCTTTATCTTTGGGCCAAACATTCATGATAAAACCATGTTTCATAGAATTCTTTACACAAGTCGAATACTAGTCAAAAGGAAGCTCTATTATTTCTTTGAAAGATGGTTCTTCAACCTTTACATCTCCTTCTGAGGTTGAAGAATCGAGTATAGAATAAAATTTTATTGACCTCCCCACTTCTCCTGATAGGTTAGGGGCTACTTTGACCTCTAATTAAGATATTTTATTTTGATTTAGAGGAGTCAAAGTTAAGGTATCCACTTAATTTTTTTCAATTTTTCATATGTGGAAATCTCAAGATGTTCCTTTAATGTTTTGATTTCTTCCTCGTCAGTGTCTAATTCTAAAGAAATCTCAAACTTTATTGAAGCATTTCTTTGATTGGATTCTTCATCTGAGCTAGATTCCAAATCAATATGCATTACTAGAGGTTCTTTTTTTTTTTTTTTTTTCCTCCTTTCTTTCTTTTCATCTTTCTTGAATATTGTACTATGTGCTTCAACAATGAAGGATTCCATAGAATCAAATCTAGGTTTCTTAGGCATGTAGTAAGTAGCATCTTCATAGAGTTCAATCTCATGAATAGAGAATTATTGTATATCTCCTTTTATAACATATTTCACTCCATCCCTAGTGTACTTAATACACTAGTGGAGTGAAGATGGAACCATTCTATACTTATGGATCCAAAGTCTACCTAAGAGAGCATTAAAGGAAGGTTTTGAGTCTATAATGTGAAATTTAGCTTCAATTTTTAATCCTTCCATTTCTAATAATAGAGGGATTGAACCTAAAGCTTTTTTACCTATTTCATTAAAGCCCCTTAACAACATCTTATCAGAGCTAAGTCTTATGCTATTAACTTTTAAGAATGCCAATGTTCTAGAGTTCATGATGTTAACAGATGCGCCAAGATCTACTAGAATTCTTGATAATCTTGTATTTTTAAGTTTTATAGAAATATAGAGGGAACGATTGTTGTCACTGGTTCCCAAAAGTAGATCCTCATTGGAGAAAGTAACTCCTGGGATCTCCTTAAAGTAACAGGCCTCTTCTGAGGAAGTAGCTGCTAGTTGAGTCAGGCATATCTCTAGATCAAGTAATGCTGAACTAGTGACTCTCTCATTTCTTTTGAAAGAATGAGAGCGTCATAAATTCTTAATCTAGTAGGGAGCTTCCTAAGATGGGCTAAAACATTATAATCTACTTTGGGAACCTTTATTTTTTTCTAGTATTTCTTTAAGGAATCTAAACTTGGGTTTTCATCCATGATTTGCTTCCCTTTTTCTAGAGGAGTAGCAGATAAATGAGGCGGTAAGACTCTTCCACTATGGAGATTTACTTTAGTAATATCTCTAAGGTTTGAGTCAACCTGTTCATTATTTTGAACATCCTTTTCTGATGATTTATTAGAGTCTGATCTTTCTAGGTCTATTTCAATTAGGTCACCTTGTAAGTCATCCATGAGGATTTCACTTTCTGCACCTGATTCACATAAAGCATCATGAGACTCTTTTATTTTATGATTTTGTTTTTCAATATTTTTGATATCATGTTCATCAGAAATGGCATACACATAAAAAATGCCTTTAGAGGCAGCTTTTTATTCATCTTACCAAATAAGTACAAAAAGATAAAGGCTCACATGGCATACACATAAAAAAATGCCTTTAGATGCAGCTTTTTATTCATCTTACCAAATAAGTACAAAAAGATAAAGGCTCATATTGCACTACCTTTTCATCTTTACCATACAAAACTCTCTCAAAAGATACACATATCCCTCCCTCACCACACTCTCTAGTCTTCTGTGTGCAGTTGAAGATCCTGAGTTGGGTTGAGGTGGAATTCATGTTGTAGACTCCAGTGGATCAACCTGAGTGATCTCCCCTCGGGTCCAGATCTGATCATACATAATATTTTTAAAATTTTTCATCATAGATTTTTTTGAAGAATGGGATAATTCTATATCTCATTCATTTAAAGATGAAGAAACAGAAGAGGAGGTACCTATGATAACCTTAATGGACCCTTGTCCAGGGTCAACAAGGTATTCCTTTGGAATGGTGATTAGTCCATTCTTGAAATTTCTTTCAAGCCAATTTTTGAATAAGAAGAAATCATCAATTGCGTGTCCTAACATTTGGTGGTAAGGGAAGTAGTTAGGATTGTTTACCTTCCCTATTTCTTCAGGCCTCCTCGGGTCAGGGAGTTTGAAGTCTGGCTTTTTTTGTAGATTTTTGAAGATCTTTCTCACTACCTCTTTCCTGAAAGAATAAGTTTGGTTTAGTCTTTCAGAGAAAGGGCTAGCTGGAAATCTCTTAGGGTATGATGACACCTATTTCTATGGTGGTCTGTATGGTGGAGATTGATCTATTTGCATTTGCAAAGGAGTTTTTCCTTTGTCCACCACAGAAATATTGCCTGTCCTCTTTTCTAAGGGCCTCCTAGGTCTAGAAGATTCTAGTGAAGATTGATCTTTCAAGAAAGTCATCCTAGGAGCCTCTTCCTATAGGCTTGAGGCTTTGTTAATAAGTTTTTCAAAGTTTTTATTGTAAAGCCATTAAGCAGAAATGTAATAGGACCATGTATATTCCTCAGAAGGATCTCAACAGCATGCTGCTCCTACAACTAGGGCTCACATTTTGAGCTAAGGATCCGCCACATAAGAATATAGTTTGCTAGAGATTCTCCAAGTTTTTGCCTCTCCACTGCCTGGTCTCCCACATTAATGTGATGTTGTGTACCCATGAACCTCTTCACAAATAACTCTTTTAATTTGGTAAAGGTGTGTACCGAATCATTAGGTAGGTCGGCATACCAATTGAAAGCAACTCCACTCAAGATGCTAATGAATTGCCTGAACAATAATGCATCACTTCCTCCGGTATTACAACAACTTGCCCAGAAGTGAGCTGGTGTTGTTTAGGGTTTCTAGTTCCATTAAACACCTTAAAAGAGGGAGGTACAAATCCCTTAAGATAAGGAATAGAGTCATATTTTTTGGGGTGTGGCCTACCCTTTGGGGCCAAAGTTATTCCTTTAGATTGAGCAAATGCCTCTTTCCGCTCTTCTAATGCTTTTAGTTTAGTTTTGGAAGGTGTTTTCTCTACAGGTTTTGACTCTTGTTGAGGTCCTTCCAAACTAAACCTCAAGCCATCAGTAGGGGGTGATGGGTCAAGATGCTCAGTTTGATGCACTTGGAAGAAGATGGGATCGTACTCTAGAGTGGCTACAAAGTAGCCATCATTTCATCCATCTTTCTTCCTATAGATTCAATTTGTTCATCCTTCTTTTGATGCTGAAGCATAAGTTGTTGAGTTGGATCTGGAGTAGGATTTTCTAATATGTCATCCTTCTCCTTTTTCATGACCTAGTGTCAACCATATAAATATGGGCTATTGGTAACCTTACATTATCATCCGATAAATCATCCTGTTCTAGATCATAATTTTCTTTTATTGTTTTCATTTTTTTCATTTTCCTCATCTTCTTTAATGATGGTTTTCATTTCTTTAGTGGATAAAGAAAGTGGAAAACCATTACTATCCAAGATGTCATCTGTTGACTCTCCTATCTCTATTGGTTTTATTTCAGAAATTTTATTGCTCAAATCCTCTTGAGGGATAGGAGTACCTTCAAGAGTGGCACCCAGGCCAAGATGACCCTCATCAGTAGTCTCCGTAACATAGGGAGATAGATTATAGAGATTCGTTCACTTATTGGGAAAAAATGATGGTACTTCAGCCTGAGGCCCTAGTGAAGTAGAAGATGAAGGCCTATCTGAAATAAGCCTAGAAGTGGGTTTCTTCAAAGGTGAAGAAGGCAGGGGCAAAGAAGGTACCCTAGGTTCAGAAATTGAAGAGACCTTCTTAATATAGACTTGTATGCCTTTCTTTATGGGAAAAGTCTTATCATTTCTTAATATAGTGATGTATTCCTATGCCATGTCGATGAGTGTGCAGGGCGAGGGTACCACTTTAACACTGGTGGCACAAGATAGGAAAGACTATTCCTATCAAAGATGATCGCCTTCCCTTCCCATTTATGGTGAGAGGTGGCAGGTCATCCTAGAAGTTCATATGACAGACTCTGTGAAACTTGTTTCTTCATTATCCTCAATAGTTTATCTTTAGTGAAAGAAGAAGACCTAGGGATCCTACGAAGGGTTTGGGGAAGCCTACACTGAGATTCCCTATTTAATTGTTTAAAGTTTTTCTTTTCAGGATACAAAAAAGGGCAAGGAGGCAAACTAGCAATCCTAACTACATCCTCCTCTCCTTGGGTAGTAGATAAAGGATAAAACTTAGTGCCACCTAGAAGACGGGAAGTGTTGAGAAGAGTAAATCTATCCCTCGCTATGGCCAATTCCATATCTAATGCTTCTTTTTGTTTCCTCTCCCTAATAGCTATCCTTCTAAGTCTCCTCCCTCTGTTCTTCCTATGACTTTGGGTCATTTCAAACAAACTAGAGGTGGACCCTTTCTCGAATGTGCTAGGTGGAGAGAGAACAGGCAATGCTTCTGCAGTGGGCAATTTCATTTTCTTTTGAGTGGGACCCTGCCGGACACCTTCAGCAACCTAAATAGTAGTCTCCTTGCACTTAGAAGGAGATGCACTGGAAAACTCTAAAATAGGTTATTTATTTTTCACTACTGCCTCATCAATAGGAGAAAGGGTGACTCCATTTATAGTAATATGAAGGTTTTCAAATCCTTCTCCAAACTAAATTAGAGTCATTGGGCAGAAGGCCCACTATCTATAGCAAAGTGAATGCTAAAAGTTGCGGTGAAAATTAGTTGTCCAACCATTTTACTCTATTTTACAAGAAAAAAGAAAATTTTATTATAAGAATAAAAATATAAAAGAGCTAACCTTTAGTCAAAAGAAATACTTTTGACCCATTAGGAAGTGTAAGCCAATATTAGGATTTTTCTCATATTTTTTTTTCAAGGTTCAGTTCTAGGACCCAATCATTTAACTGTGACAAACAAAGAGCTCTAGAACCTTTATTTAGGATGTTGGATAGGCTCAACCAAGAATGAAATGAAGAGGTATCCAATGGAAAGAAAGGCTGTCCTGATAAGTGAGTGGCACTAGTACACTACCGATATATAGAAATAACCACTTATTTCTAAAGATGGAGAGAGGAACCACACCCCAGCGGAGTTTCTAGAAAATATGTTGGTGCCCTCTGGAATAGAGAAAATAAATGAAACCACATAGAGTTTAGGAATATTTTATTTAGATGACCAAATAAACATGCTCTCCTATAATTGATTCGATCATTTCAATAAAAGACTCCTAAGGCTAATAGGCCTTTCGGGTACCAAAGTATTTCACCCTGAACTATATGGAAAAGTTTAACAGGGGTTTATTTTAATATGGAATCATGGTTCCTATAAAGGCAATCCTCTATAGTTAATTACATCTTAAGAAGGGTCTCTTCCTAAGAATACTCTCGATTAAAGAAGTAAGTGGTTATTCCTAAAGACTGCTAAGGTAGCTTTCAAAGGATTAATTTTTGAGAAATTCAATCAAGAGAGGTCCAAATTAGAGAGAGTTATTTTCAAGACTCAAATGGGAAAGAGTAGGAAATGTCTATTGGTACTGGGATACCTAGTAGACATTTCAACTATCCTATGATTGGGCTTCAAATTTGGGATTTAATTTTAGATTTTGAGTTGTCATTTTCTTAGAAATCTAGGGCTTAGATTCTAGTAGCACAAGACTACAGAAATGCATAGGGTTGAAGACTTATTCTTACAAAAGGATGCTTAAGAACCTAGTCTATAGGTGCTTTTGACACATATTAGATGCTCGACCTAATTCTATCCATAGAATCATTGGCCATTCTCCTCACTTGAGGGAACTAGCCTATCCCTGACTCTTCTGGACTTACAACCTGACTGGAGAAGGCTACCAACTAATACCACCTAAGTATATTTTAAATTCATGATGCCAAGTCTTATGAATGCAAGATGGCTAGGCTATTGCATTTTTAGGAAAGAAATCTATGAACCTAAACTCACTCCCTAATCTCTAAGATCATGTAGGGTATGAAGATGCATCTAATTAATGCACATTTTTTAGATTTTAATAAATTTTGACTCAAGATTTATTTTAGGCCATATGTATGCATTTTATGTCTAATGTCATGCAATTCGAAATGGTTATGGGCCAAATCAAAAGGGAAAGAGGTGTTCTTCCATCATAGGCTCTCAAAGGTTAAGCCCATTCTCTCTGAAAGATGGAAGCCCTCCATTAGCAAGAGTGAAATAACATGATTATGCATAATATTAAATATACAACTAAGGGGTTGTTAAATATTTTATTATCTTGATTTAATGCCTAGGCTTTTATATGAGGTTATGAGTTATATTAATTTTTATATTTTGATTGATTTAGTTGGGTAGAATATTTAGTTTATCCTATAAGCCTACGTCAGGCAATTCATAACAGCATAAACGCAATCACAGAAAGAAACCTAAGAAAAGCATGATGTTTCTATTGTGCACCTAAAATAAATCAAGCCAAATTAAATTAATAAAAATAGGCCAATGCGGCTGGGTACCACTGTACACCCTAGAAGAAAGAAAATGGCCGAGTTCTGCCCTTACATAACCCGGCCTAGAACTACAAGTTTAGATCTATGGGTCTTCTTTTCAGGAAAGTATCCTTCTTCAGGGTCATCCATCGGGCTCCACAGGGGACCACTAGACCATCTCCTAGTAAGGTCAGCTCCTACTAATCCTAGACCCCATAGATCGTAACCTAATTTTAAGCTCAAATTTACATTTTAAAATTCAATAAGATATCCTAAGCCCTACAAAATAGATGTTAGGAAATACAAACATCACACAATAGTTATATTTTACAAACATACGAGCTTAGCATTAGTTGCTTGCCAAGCCCACCTGTCATATGGACTATGTTAAGGGATTTTCAACACCTACAAATAAACAATAATTTTATAATTTTGATATATGACAGCGATGCCTTTTAACAAAGTCCCCTGTATAAAATAGTGTTTAAATCTAAAAAGGATGCCTTACCAGGCATCTATTCTAAAGCAATACACCACACAGACATGTGAAGCACAACATAACATATCACAACAAATTAAATAAAATCACATAATGATCTAACCTAGATCTAGAGTTCATGACCTAAATGATCTAGTGTGTGCAAAAGAGGGGTTTGTGTGGCAAGGCATTGCTTGGCTCCTTTAAGTTCAAGTTTCAATCTGAACTTTGAATTTCTTTAAGTTTTACCTTTGGTTAGTTTTAATCCAAATGGTTTAGTGATTTAATTCCCATTTTATGTTCATTTCATTTGGTTAAAGTAATATTTAGGAATTAAAGAATGAGAAATAGAATGAATTTCATTTTTAGGTGAAACTCAATTTATTCCACATCCTAAATCCTAATGGAGTTTCCAAAAGTCTAATTAAGATCCTTAAGTATCTTAATTAATTTTTTTTATGTTACTTATGTTTAGATTGAGTTTGATTTGGTTCATTTAATTTATTCTTTAATATGATTCAATTAATTTCATTTGATTTGGTTTATATTATAAGTTTATGTTAAATTATGTTGACTTAGTTCATGTTGGATTAACCTAATGTCTTTAGATTAAGATTTATATTCACTAATAGTTAAATTTCTAACTTAATTTGATTTGAATTATTTCAATTCTTTAAGGCATTTAGATTTGAGATTTGGATTAAGTTATGTTAGTCTCATTTATTTCAATCTAAATAATCCTAAGATTTGAATTCATTTTTTAGATTAATTAAATTAGAGATTAATAATTTTTGAAAGTGTTAATGGTTTCCAATTTTTAATTTAACTTAATTAGGAGTTTTATTAACTTTAGGTTGAGATTGATCAATTTCTCAACTTAGGATATTTAGAGAAGTTCCTTAATAGTTTTTTTGATGTTTGATTAAGATTGATTTGAACCATCATTTAATTTAATGGATTAATCAATTTCCTTAACCCAATACTTGATTAACATTGACCTAAGATTTAGAAATTTAACAACTCCTAATCCAGAGATCAATTGAGATTGAAAATTTCATGGCAACTAGGGTTACATGCCAATTTCAAATGTCCAAAGTTTCATATTGATTAGATTTGTAATTATGGAGTAATTGGGGTTTTAATTATTTCATTAAAACTTAAATTAAGCCTAATTTAATGAGATTCAGTTAAGGATTTTATTTTTCATAAATTCCTCACTGAAATATATTTCCAATGAGGGTTTATCCATAATTTTTGGATTATTAATTGATTTAATTAAGTTCTGGTTAATTATTTTAATTATTTAATTCATTTAATTAGTTAATTAAGCCAATTTAAGGATTATTAAGTTTAACTAAATTTTAATGATGTTTTAGGGTTCACTGAGGTTTATTTGGTTTATTTAATGTGGTTTAGATCATTTCCATAAATTTATTTTAATCTTAATTAATTAAATTAAATTACGAGTTTAAGATTGAAAATTTCATTTTTCATAAATCACAATGAATTAAATCATTAAAAATTTTTAGAGAGTCTATTTTAAGGTTAATTTCATTTCCCCAAAGCTTCATATTAATTAGATTAGTGGTTAGAGAGTAGTTAGGGTTTAATGTTTTTTAATTAAACTCAAATAAAGGCAAAAATACCCAACATTAGATATTTTAATTTTTATGGATTTCTCTCATCAAGATGAATCCATAGAGCCTTTATTTGCATTTTTCTAATTTTTATTTATTCTTCTATGAATTTTAGAATTTTCTATGAATTTTAAATAATTTAAAATCATTATTTAATAGTTTTTAAAAGGGGTCCATGCAAATGTCAGTCACATCTTACGTGGCACTTCTTGCCGCATGGCATGCATGGGTTGGTCCACGCAAAGTCGCTTGGTGTCCGCGTCAGCCAAGGAGGAAATGAGATTGAATAGGACCATCCATCAAAGATCGGATAGTCCACAATTGATCTGTGGGTCCTTAAAGATTTAAATCAACAGTGTGCCTAGATTTGTACTGTCTGATCCTAATAGAAGGATCGAACAATCTGGAGATCGTCCCCTTCCCTAGACAAAGAAAACTGAGAGCCTTCTATTGATTAGGCTTTATTTCTGGTGATCGATGGTGAATTAGGCACCGATTTCAATCCCAAATCCATCATGGATGAGAATCCTATAGATCTATATGGTTCGATCTCACCTGAGATTGGGTTTCCTTCACAAAGGCCCAAAACTAAAAGCTTAGAAGAAAAATGGAGAGGCATTAATGGCATACCACTAGTCCTTCACTTTTGAGCTGTAGGATTGATTCATTTGGCTTTAGAACTACAAGAAAAGTTTTATGCCAAAGGAATTAGATTCTCCTCTCTCGGGTTGGTCCCTTGCTTGAGCTAAAGTTGTATCCATCAGACTTGATGGTTCACCCCCTCGCCGGTGATTTGGGAGGTGGGGAATGATTCTTTTCCCCTTGGTTTTTAGTGGTGAAGGTGACGGAAGGCTTATCTTGGCTTGTGGATGGCTCTAAGTGTTAAAATCCCCCTTGGCCATGATGGTAGCCTTCTCTTAAGAGGTGGCTTAAGAGGTGGAGTGGGATGAGGTGGGAAGAAGGGAGCTTGCATTTTTCTTCTTCCCATTTTCCCCTTTTTATTTTTATGATTATGGCATCATCACATAGCACTAGTCTAATGTGTGCTATCCATTTTGAGTTTATGTTGGAATACATTTGAATTGGGTTGGAGTTTGAGTCCAAATCAAGTGCATCGATTCAAACTTGATCCAATTCAAAATCAATTCAAAGGTGTTTTAAAATTAAATTTAATTTGGATTTTAATCAACTTGGATTGCTGATTAATTGATTTTAAATTTTATTTCAATTAAATTTTAATTTGAATTAACTGGATTTGATTTGAGTTAATCCAAATTGAAAATTTAAGTTGATTCCCCAGGACACTAAGTGTAGTATACACTAAGTGTAGTATCCTAAGTACTGAATTAGGATGTTTCTAATTGAAATTAGAACATCCTAATTATGGGTTTTAAGTTAATATTAACATCATTCAAAAATGAGGTCATCATACGCTCATTCCTCCATACAACAACACATGGGGATGACCCCCTCACCAAGTAGAGGTGATCTAGAGACAGTTCCAAAGGTGGAAGACCTCCTCCCTATTGGCCACCCAATAGGAGCTATGTTTCAACTTACAAGAATACTCGCTATCCCCATAGACTTAGTATCCAGTTCATAGGATGAGTCTCATGTGGTTAGGATGCAGGCCAACCCCTCTCAGTGGGTCCCTTTGGTGGTGACATTTGAGCCAGGCAGTGATGAAGACCAGGCCTTCAAGCAAAGCATTAATGTATCTGAATCACTATTATATAGAACAGTCAGACAATAGTTGGGAACCTTAGCTCTAACCTCAGTTTCCTCCCAAAAATTTGAAGGTTTAGTAGTTAAGGAGTCCCCCAAGTCATCCACAGAGGTCAAGCCAAAGAGATTTTTGTTGGGAGCATCATCCTCAAGTCAAGAAGCTGATGTAGAACTTGAGGATGATTCATATAAAGATTTAATATAATTGCCTTTTGATTGGTATTCACCTTGTGTTCTTAACTTAGCAAAGAGGGGATTAATTCCACATACTTGGTCTAAACACATGTCGGATTACTTTGAAATGCTATGGGACAACAAAAGCATATATTCTCAATCAAGGCCAGGACTAAGATTCGACACAATGGGTCCAATTGATGACGATAACCATTGCCTAGTCATCACCACTCATTGGGGGTTTGATAGGTTCTTCTCAAACTATGCTAACTCTTGTGAGGAGGTATGTTTAGAAACTTCAAATAACCCAAATGGGCTTGAAGTCAAAGAGGGACCACCAGAGTTTAAAGAAGAGATCATATCAACCATTAACAAACTCAAAGAAATTAACTTAGGAACAAAAGAAGATCCATGCCAAAAGTACTTCAGCTTTGTTGAATGAAGAAGAAACTAATGACTTAGTTAGGCTATTAAGTTTAAGGATTGATTCACATGGAGTTATGAAGAAATGCTCAATTTACCTCATGACATAGTAGTCCATAAACTAGCAATAGAACCTAATGCTAACCTTATCAAACAAGCTCCTAGATGCATGCAATTAGACATTGAATAGTAGGTCACTTCTAAAATCAGGAAATTGATCGATGCTGGCTTTATCAGGGAAGAAAAATATCCTACCTGGTTAGCTAGTGTTGTCCCAGTTAAGAAAAAAATGGCCAAATTTGCATATGCATCAATTTTAGGGATCTAAATAAGGCATGTCCTAATGATGAATTTTCACTTTTTATACCAGAATTAATGGTGGACATCGCCTCATCTCATGTAGTATTCTTCTTTATGGATGGGTCATCTGGCTACAATAAAATTAAGATGGCCCTCATGGATAAAAGAAACACAGCTTTTTGAACCCCGATCAGAATCTATTATTATAAGGTCATGCCTTTTGGCCTTAAAAATTTTAGTGCTACATACTAGCGGGCCATGACTCAGATCTTCAATGAACTCATTCATCATTAAGTTGAATGCTATGTTGATGATCTAGTAGTCAAAAGCAAAGAAAAAGAAGACCATGTCTTCAACTTGAGAGTAGTTTTCAAATGGTTAAGGTAATTTAACCTTAAAATGAATTCCCTGAAGTGTGCATTCAGCGTAGCTTCAAGAAAATTCCTTGTGTTTGTTGTCCGACATTGAGGAATAGAGATCGATCTAGAGAATATCAAGACTTTCACAGAAATGTCACCCCCTAAAAGTCTAACTCAACTCAGATCATTCTAAGGGTGGTTGGCATATCTAAGATGCTTTATTTCAAACCTATCAAGGAGATGCCAACATTCTCAGTACTTGTCAAAAATGGATGCCAAGTTCAAGTGGGATGACAAATGCAAGCATGCTTTTGAAGATATCAAGCACTACCTCATGATGCTGCTAGTTCTAATAGCCCCTATCCCAGGTAAGCCATTGATCCTCTACACTATTGTATTAGATGAATCCCTTAGTGCTTTGTTGGCTCAAACTTACGATGAAGGGAATGAAAATGCTCTCAAATACCTCAGTCCTCATCTAATTTCTGCTGAGGCAAATGACCCACCTATTGAAAAGCACTACCTAGACATGGCACTACATACTTTTTCATAAGGGGAATCTGATCTCCATGATCAATCCACTGCAATATCTAATGACATGGCTGACACTATCCAAAAGGTTGGTGTGTTAGTCCATGATTTTATCATAATTTGATATTACATTCATACCCCTCCATGCAATGAAAGGACAGGCACAAGCAGACTTCTTAGCAGCACACCCACTTCCTGCTAATTTCCCCTTAGTGAAGACCTCTCCAATGAATAAATCATGAACTTAGGGGACACTAGCATTCATCTAAGAGATGTATTTTGATGGTGCAGCTTCCTTTCAAAAAGGAGAAGAACCATGATCTACTCTTTCAAGAAAGGCAGGGGTAGGAATAGTTCTCCTCTCTAGACTGTGATATGATGAGATTTTCATATCATCTGTCCAACCCATGTACCAATAATGAAGCTGAATATGAGGCTCTGATTGCGAGGTAGTCATTATACTATGCATCCAGAGTATCAACATGTTTGGGGATTCTCAACAAATCATCAACCAAATTGTTGGGTCCTATAAAGTTCTAAAGCCTAAGCTCCATCATTACCGCAAGTACACTATGGAGTTGTTGACCCAAATTTTAGAGAGTTACCATCTACAAGATTCCTCGAGGAGAGAACACAGTAATAGATGCATTAGCCAAGCTTTCCAAAGAGTTGACATGTTTGAAAGATGAGTCCATTCCAATAAAGGTCCAAAATAGAAAAGTATTATCCCTTGTTGACGCTGAACTCATCGAGAGACTCTCTCTTGAAGGGGAGGTTGTCGTTGCCAAAAAGGATGAGGAGTCAGATTGGAGGCAACCATTCATGGATTATTTAAATATAGGCAAATTATCTCAAGAGAAATCACTAGCACACTAGGTGAAGCAGAGAGCCCATTCCTACGCTCTCATAGGTGGCACCTTATACTGGTGGTCTTTCGATCATATGTAGTTATGTTGTCTGGACAAACATGAAGCCCGTAGGATCATGACTGAGGTACACTCAAGTTTATGTGGAGCTCATCAATCTAGTTTGTAGATGAAAGCCAAGATCAAGAGACTAGGATACTACTGGCCTTCAATGATCACCTACTACATGGACGTAGCTAGGAGATTCCACCAATGTCAAGTGCATGGTGTGGTCCTACACCAACCACCCAACATTCTACATCATACATCCCTCATGATCATTTGAGTATTGGGGTATCGACATAGTGGGTCCGATCGATCCTTCTTCTTCCAAGGGTCACCGTTCATTCTAGCTACCACCGACTACTTTTCCAGGTGGGTGGAGGCAATCCCACTTAGAGAGGTCATAATTGAGCATGTGCTCTAGTTTTACAAGAACCATATCATATATATGTTTGGGGTGCCTCAATGAATTATATCCAATAATAGTACTACATTCATGAGCACTAATATCAATAGCTTTGCCCTGAGACACAACATAGATTAGAGATATTCACCATCTACTACTTGAGGACAAACAGTCTAGCAGAAGCCTTCAATAAAACCCTCATCCAAATCCTGAAGAAGACACTCGATGAAAATAATCGATAGTGACATGAGCAGTTAGTTGAAGCTTTGTGGGCTTATAGACCACATACATAACTCTAACTCAATCTACCCCTTTCTCCTTAGTGTATGGCTCTGAAGCCGTTCTACCATTAGAAGTCCAACTCTTATCATTAAGGATAGGCTAGTAAGATCACAATGAAGCATAATGCCAAGTTGTGATTGGAAGAGCTAAAAGGTTTGGAGGAGAGACACCTCTGGGCATGCTAGAACCTCAAGTTGTACAAAGCCAAAATGATTCAAGCTCACAACAAGTTAGTTCATCCTAGGGCTTTTCAACTAGGAGAGCTTATTTTAGTTCTAAGGAGACCAATTATTGTCTGCCAAAAGATGGGAGACAAGTTTGAACCCACTTAGGAAGGCCCTTTTGCCATAGAGATGGCCTATCAAGGAGGATCTTATCAACTTATAAATTATAAGGGAGAGCGTCCAATGCTTCCAATCAATGGGATCTACTTAAAAAAATACTATCCAAAAATCTTGTTTGAAAATAATCATCAATAAAACTTCTTTTCATATCAAATTCCATCACTTATGTGTTAGAAATATCTTTCGCTTGAATCACGACGTGTTTAGGGTAGTTGTAAAAGAACCCGAGCTGCATCCTATCCCCTCACAACACAAACACAAACTACAAATGATCATCTAGTGCTACTAAGTTAGGTGTAAGAGAACCCAAGAGGCTATTTTGACTAGTACAACTAAGTTAGGTGTAAGAGAACCCAAGCATATTTTCTTGGTGGAGTCACAATTGCCCCTATGGTGCCATTTCATCCATTCTTCTGCATGTTTAAGGTAGGTGTAAGGGAACCCAAGTGGCATCCTACCCCCTCTTTCACAACACAAACAAACACATATCTTTTGTCTCAAGCTATTCTGATGTGGGAGCAAGCCCCCGTGGCACTCACTCATTAGCTGCTCTAGGTCGGGCCGATATGCTACCTTGTTAGTGTGTCAGCCCAATGGTCACTTATCTAGCGGATGTGAGTCCCCACTTTTTCTTCCTGACTAGACCATTGCAAACCAATGAGAGCCTTATCATTTTGGTAGGCCTTACTATGCAGCCAGTAAGCTACCCTATGTTGACTTTATTTAAGAGGATGTAAGTCTACACGCTTTCTTCTTGAACTAACCATCATGCACTAGCTAGCTTGAGTATATTTGAGGTTTAGGATAAGTTCCCTATGGCTCATTTCCTTCTGACTACTTCAAGGTTGGGTTTAATCCTTACATAGGACTCCTCACTTAGTAGTCACCTTAGGTTGGATAGCCGCCCTGTCGAGCCGAAGATAGACTATCCCGGAGATTAGTTTTGCTTAGAGAGATGTAAGTCTACACGCTTGTCCTCTAGACTAATTATCACAAATTGATGGGCACCTTAGGTTGGTTGGTTATTGCCATGCTAACGATGATCACCCAAAGGATACACCACTCTTGGCAGATGTGAGTCCCCACAGTTTCTCCTTGAGTTGGCCACCATATACCTATAGGCTCTCTTTTATAGGGTTTTGGATAATGCCCCTAGAGGCACCTCCCCTGTGGGCACTCTATTTGGATATTGTCCTGGAGACCCCATTTAGACACTACCTAGGTTACTTTTGGATTGCACAGTCCCCCTTTCCTAGTAGCCACCCCTGTGGTTGGAGAATTTGTTCAGCAGATGTGCAGATTATCCCTTGGCCTAGTAAGTCTGAGATATGACTAGGCTGATATGAGCTCCTTCTCAGTGTGGTCCCTCTCAAAATTATAGGGTCCACGTTAACATAAAATAAATGAAATATATATTTGATTATGGATTAGAATTCAAGCCCCCAACTGCCCCTTTCCCAAGCAGGAATCCTATCTTTATGGCAGTGTCAGCCAAAATCTATATAGGAATTGACTGACCACTTTGAGTTGAGATAAGTCCCCTGTCAAGATTCTCTAGCTGTTCGGGGTTCAACTTGTTGTGCCACCAATGAGTCACCGGCGACTTTGCTTTGAAAGATATAAGTCTATTACGCATTATTTCTAGCATGGCCATCGTAAATCGATGGGCAGCCCTAGGGGTTTAATTTTTTGCATAAGCAATCGATCGCCCTAGTGGTTTCTTGTGTAAGGGATGTGAGTCCCCATGCTTTCTTCCTAACTTGACCATTGCACACCGAAAGGCACCCTCTAGGTTGGTTAGTTTTACCTCACGGTTGGTAGATAATCCTTATAGATTTGTAAATCTAAGATAGGTCTAGGCTGATATTAGTCCCTTCTTAGTGGATCCATCACACATCGAGGGGATCCATCAAATTAAAATAAATGAATTTAAAATAAATGTAATTCAATCAAATGACATTATTCTAACTACTTCCTAACTGATATAAGTCCCCCAGCATCATTCATTTAGTAGTCGCCCTAGGCCAGGTTTGATTTGTTGCGTCCAATAGATCACCCCAATAGTGGTTCCTTGTGCAGAAGGATGTGAGTGCCCGCACTTTTTTCCTAACTTTACCATTGTACATCAAAAGAAAACCCCTTTGGTTGGATAGTTCTACCATGTGGCTGGTGCACTACCCCTTTGGATTGGTAAATCTGAGATAGGCTAAAGCTGACATAGCCCCTTCTTAGTACAGACCATCACAAACTGACAGGGTCCATCTTAGAATGTAAACTTAAAACAAATAATCAACCAACATCTCCCCAGTGAGACATCAATCATCCTAACCTCCCTAGTGGATTCAATTAAATCCAATTCAAACTTGCATTCCCCGTGCACCTTCACAAAAAAAAATCTCATCAAATCCTTATCCCTAGTGGATAACCTAAACCTGCTTCCCTAGTGGAAGGTTCATCCATCTATCCCTAGCAGATTAAACATTCTAATCCTTAGTGAATACTATACCCAAATTGTATCTTTCATTCAAAACCAAACCCCTTATCCCTAGTGGAAGGTTCACATGCTTGATCCCTTAGTGGATCCCTTCTTCCTCCCTTATGCCCTTGGCATGAGTGGAGTTTCATTGTATTAAGATCTTGATTCCTTCTACATCTCGAGTTTAGGAATAGATCATTTTTATTAGTGTTTTTGATTCTTCAGACGTTGTTGATCATCTCGATCAACACCAATATGTGTGGTGTGCCTTGTCAATCATACCACACCTATTAGGCTCTTTGTTGACCTCACTTTTGGAGTGAGCTCTTAACTTCCTTATCATAGACCTAGGACTCTCATAAGCACTAAGAGTTCCTTAGTCTTAAGACACTTTTAGTGATTGGTGAACACTTAACCTAACCATAGAGACTTAGAAGAGTTAGTCATAGGGATAAGTTATGCCTTAGGGATTTAGGAGGACTTGCCTACCTATAGCATAAACCCAATCCTTACTTCCTTCTTCCAAACCAAACCTCAAATTCAAATCCAAATTCTGAAATCAAATCTAACTATCAAATGATTGAAACCCATGATCAAATTTAAACTCCAAATCCCTTCCTAAGCCCTTTGATTTTATCTTATGGACTTAGCCTTAACCAAATTCAAATGAACCCCAATCCAATTGATTTTCTTAATTATTAAATTCAATCTCAAATTAAATTCCAAATCATAAATCAAATCCAAATGATTGAAACCCAAATCAAATCAAATTCCCAATTTTAGCTCTTTTAGCCAAATTCTTGAACTTGACTAAATGATACCCAAATCAATTCAAAACTCATAGTTTCATTCATGATTCAATCATTCCTATAATCATTGAACCAAATATAACATAAACCACCATTCTCAAACCAAATCCAAGCTAACCCAAATCAAACCCAAGTTAGCTCTTTTAACTTGAAATTATCATATGAACTAAAATCCATTTGGCTCTAAACTAATTATAATTGGATTTATATTTCAATCCTAGGCTCATGTATGAGTTCAACTAAACTTGAATCAATCCATGATCAAGCCAATTGACCCATTTAGGCTCACTTGACCCAAAGTGACCTAAAAGACCTTTTTAAGCTAAGTTCTAATCCAACCCAAATTGGATTGAACTAAGCCCATCAAAACCTCACAACATAACCAACAACCACTCTAGGGTGATTAATTGCCTTATATTAGGTCAAACCAAGTCAATCTTAGCCTTTGGCCAAGTCAACAATTAGCCCAAATGAAACCCAAACTAGCCAAAATCTACCATATGCTATATTGATTGAAACCATTGATTCAAACCAACTCATGACCAATGGTTGAACATAACAAAACCTTCACTTGAGTCAAACCAAGCCTAATTGGCCATTTGACCCAAGTTGACCCAAATTGGCCTAAAAAAGCCAAAATGGGTCAAATCATGATTCGATCTAAATTGATTGTAACCAATGGCTCAAGTTCATTCCAAGTCACTTATTGAACTTGACCAAAGCCATATTTGAGCCCAACTTGACTAATTGGTCAACTTGGCTCAACCTAGCCCAAATTGCCTTAAAGGGTCAATTTAGCCAAAATCTAAATTAATTCCAAATTAAACCAAAATAAGGCCTACAATCATTTTCAATTAGCCAATTCAACTTATCTCAACACCTAACCTAACCCAATTTGGTCAAATTGGTCAACTTGACCCATTTGACCTATATGAATCCAAATGAGCCATAATCAAATCCAAAGCAAATTGAATCAAACCAATGACACCAACACACTCCAATTGGTCATGTGTACTTGACCCAACCCTTGATTTGACCCAATTTGACTAATTGGTCGACTTGACCCAACCTAACCCAATTTGACCTAAATAGGTCAAATCAAGCTAAAACAAACCAAATAAACTCCAAATAACTTGAAATTTGGGCGATCCCACTTTTGACCCATTTCAAATCTGTCCAAATAAAACCCATAGCCAAATGACCATTTTGCCCTTGAGTTTAGGGCATCCCATGAGATAAGACAAATGCATATTGAGTCATTCTCTCCCCATGGCCACTTGGCACCCAATCATAGGTCCACATACGCACCTATGACCATGGTTGATTTGACCCAATGGTGGTTGGGTCTGCCATGATCCATGGGGAGGTGAAATCACCTCCCCATCCCCATTGTTGCTTTCCAAACCACCAAGCATAAGCACTTCCTCCCTTGACAGCCACCACCACATCCTCACCCAACCAAACCGAGCCAAATCATGGACCCAAGGGCCTCCACTAACCTTTGATTTGGCCAATTGATCAAGGAGAAGACAAACAAGCTGTGCCCATCTGATCCAAGGAATGAGGGGGTATACCTCCCTCATTCTTACCCAAACTCATACACTCACATTCGATTCAACCCTAGAAGCCAAGGAGAGAGTTCCCAAAGTGATTTCCAAGTCTTCCTAAGCTTTCCAAAATCTCCAATTTTGGTTTTACGAAAAACCAAAATAGGGAGACCACCTTCAATTTCCATTTGCTCAAATCTCAATCAAAGGGAAATTAGCTTAGCACACACATTCCTTGAGCTAAACGAGCAAGAACAAATCCTTTCCCAAGCTTCTCGATGGGTAGGGTAGAGTTCAATTAAGCTCAACCACCTACATCTAGTGCTTTGGTATTTCGAGTAAACCACACCAAATCAAAGCTTGTGCGGCTCAACAGAGCTTCATTTCTATCAAATGAAGCTTCCTCATCATTGGAACCATCAATCATAAGCTCTAGTGAGGTATGCCATTGAAATTGATCCTTGAATAAAAATAGGTTGGTCTTTTTTTTAAAGAAATTTTCATGTCATGCGATTTCCATTGTTAGACTTGATTGTCGTGCTTCCCAGAAGGTGTGGGATCATTTTCATCTCCATCTGAGCTTGGGTGAGCTTGGATCAAGTGATGATCGATGGATGGTAGCCATTATTTGATGCTTAGGAGGAGATAGATCATGGACCATCCATCATGTGTGATTGGAATTGACGGTCCTGATCTAACATGCTTAGAACCCCTGATTAATCTCTCAAACTATGGGTTTAATCGTGGCCATCCGATCTTAGATCAGACGATCCACGTAATTACCGCTGCATCCTAGTCGGACTTTCGATGTGACAACTTAAATAGCAAATCCCATGTGTGCCATGTGGCGCCCCATGGGACATGGGATTCTTTAATTAGGGCTAATAAATTTATTTTTAATCATGAAACTTCCTAAATTCATAATTAAGTCTAGAAAAATTTAAAAAAATACAAACTTAGGTTCATTTTAAACATATTTTAGAGTAGAGTTTGAGAAAATTATTATTAATTGATTTTCAATAGTCGATTTAGCTCAATTTATGTTTAATTAGAAATGTAATTAGCTTAATTACTCCTTAATTAACCATCCAATTAATCTCAAACTTTATGTGTGTGTTTAGGGGGATGACCTATGCCTCCTACTTTTTTGGGATTTTATTGGTTGCTTAATTAGGAAACCAATGAATTAAGTCTTAATCATTTTCTTATTATAATTGATAATTAAGCAAATGAACAGTAAATTAATCGATCAAATAAACTCATTAGCCTCTATTAAGGTTGATGAAGTTTAGGGAAATGGATTGGGGCTCCCTCTTCCAATCTTTTCTTTAAACCTTCTCCAATCCCTTAAGTACTTAATTAATTAACACCCTTTAATTAATTAATTAATATTAATCAAAAAATCAATTCATAACCTGAACCTTAATTAATTAATTGAGAGGATTTAGAGCTTGAGACTTAGGTTCCCTTCTTTGTCTCTTTGTCAAAGTCTATCTCATTTTTGATTGGTTAAGGTTAATTAAGGTTTAATTCATTAATTAATGAACTTAATTAATTCAATTGAATGTAATTTTCTAATCTAATCTTGGGTAGCTCTTTGGGTGTTCCATAACCCAAAGTGAGAGACGATAAAATTATGGTTAACTCACATGTGTGAGAAAACCATAAGAGTAGTTAAGTGAGATTCCTTAAGCTTAATTAACTATTAATCATGAGCCAATTAAATTAGGCCCCTTTCATTTCTTAGGAGCATTGCAAATTTACTTTCCATGTGGTTGCACATCATATTGGCTCATTATTAATCAATTAATTAATTTAAGGTGATGTAGGTAAGGGTTAATTAATTAGCTTAATTCATACCTTAACCTAATTAAGATATAAAATTCAACTTAATTACTCCTTTATTGAACCAAAATGAACTCACACATGGGGAATGGGATTAAGACCAAAAACATCCTTTCATATTCCTTAAAAGAAATCAAACTTAAAATTAAAAATGATATTAAAGAACTTTAGTTTATTTTAAGTGACTTTATTTAGTATGATTGTCCTTAGGAATCAATTGGAATGAATGAGATCTTATTCTTATGTTCTTTTATTTCTTTCTCTAATCATGATAAGTGTTGCTTGCTATGTATAAAAATGCTTTCATTTCTTTTAAGATTAACTAAATGAAATGGTTTCTTTTATGTCAAATTACATGTGTTGATTTAAATTAAAAATAGGTGTCGCTATTATCACTACTAAATCAAAATAATTTTTTAAGTGTATGAATCAATTATAACATATGTAGTGATGCTAATTATAAATATCTATAAGTTTGCATGTGTTGGTAATATAAGATATGCAATATCAAGTTCTCTTTCCTTATCTTACATGGATTCATATAGGATTCACAAATGTATAATTCATTTGAGAAGAACAAAACATTTGTTTAAATATATTCCTATGTATCTCTAAGCTAAGACTTATGAAGGATTTTGTATCACATATGTAAATCATATAATCAAATCAATATGACTTCTTGCATGACTTCTTATTCTTATGGTTCTTTTTGTACATTCACTTGTATTTGAGAAAAGTGGTATATTAGTCTAGACATCCGGGGCTACGAGGCTTTAAGTTGCCCTAAGTAGGTCTTGTACCTTACGCCTTGGTGCAGAACAATGGCACCGTACTCATGTAAAACTCTTATACATATGTATGTGTGATATGAACAATGAATAGAAAGCATAAATCAAATGAATCAAATACAATTTTTGCATGGATTTTCCAGTCCTTATAGTTTCTTATACATCCATGTGTTTCTAAGAAAGTGGTATATTAGTCACATCTGGGCTGCGAGGCTTTAAGTAGCCCTAAGTAGGTCTTGTACCTTATGCCCCTGGTGTAGAATAATGGCATCATACTCACTTAAAACTTTTATACATGTGGATGTGTATTTTGCTAATGGATGAAAAATCCCTCTCTTCTATTAAAAAGGCATGCATTCATAATCCAATCAAATGAAATATCTAAATTCATACTTTTTTCATTCATCATTTAAGTGTGCTAAAACATAAATGCATGTATAGGTATGTTTAAGACTTAACCATATGCATGCTATATATGATGGAAAGAAATAAACAAACATATATTATGTGATAGTAATTCATTCCAATTAATCTTAAGATGTCTTTCTTATTGAATGAGTTTATTTAAACTCAGTCTAAACTTAGGATTAATCAAAACATATAACAAGCCATTCACTAAAGAAAATTGGTTAATTAACTTGATTTAGAAGTGATTTAAGGTAGGGATAAAAGAGAGATTCTCTCCCTTTCTTCTCTTTATAACACTTAGTTGTTAAGTGTAAGCAAATTGAAACTAAAAAAATATTAATTAAAACTTGCAAATTAACTAAACAACTTAAAGTGAAACCACCCTTTAAATTGAATCTTTCTACACTTAGAAAATTCTAACTCTAAAGCTAGTTAGGACATACCACACAAGCCTTAACACACGTTAAACTAAGTCACCATTTCTAGCTTTATGTTAGGGCAGTGTATGGTTTGATGTATGCTTGTTGTGTTATGTACTGTTGTAGACTAGATGTCAAGGTGTATGTGCATAGTTTGGATGTTAGGCCGATATTAACCTAATCATATTTTCTGTAGGGGGTTGTGCATAAGGGGATGCTTAATAAAAAAATATAAATGCTTTTGTTGTGTAGGTTCGAGCCCCTAAGAATAATCCAAGTTAGGATAGGTGGGCTTGGTTACCCATGTGTGAGGTGCTAAGTCCAAATTATTCATATAACTGCTTAGGTTGTATGTTGTGTTTAGCTAACATTTGTTTTGTAGGTTTAGTTAGATTTACTTTCCTTCTTTTAATGTAATTATACATTAGGACTAAGATAAATATTATGGGGGATTAGGATGAGCATTGGTTATAAGACCAAGTCTTATGTACCGTATGATGCCTTTAGATCAAGCAAATCCAAATCAAGCAAAAAGGGAGAAAGAAACGGAGTAAATATAATGAAGAAATGGAAGATGAAGAAATGAAGAAGGAAGAATGAAGATTGAAGACCCCCACAACATTCATCACTTGTAATTGTTATTATTTCTCTTGTAATTTGGGTTGTATAAGGGTTGAGCTCGGCTACCCACATTTTTTTTCGGGTTGTGTGGTGGTACCCACATTAGCCTTTTATTCTTTTGTGATAATTCTATAAAATTGTTTGATATTATATTTAGCTTGTGTATTAGAAATGGCATGCCTCTTCATAGTTTCTTTATGATTGGTGTTTGTTGTATGGCCTGGATGTGTTTAGGCTCTTAGGATAAAAATTAATTTTTCTACCCTAAAATAAAAACTCATAACTAAATCTCTAAAATAACTCATAACATCAAATAAAATCCTAGACATTAAATCAAGATAATAAAATATTTAGTAACCCCTTAGCTGGATATTGTATGTTTAATATCATGCATAATCATCTTCTTTCACTCTTATTAAAAGAGGGCTTCCATCTTTGCCAGATAAAATGGGCTTAACATTCAATAGCATATGATGGAAGAACACCTCTGCCCCTTTTGATTTGGCCCAATAATCAACATCTCAAGCATTTAGGTATACAAAATCCCATAGCATGTGTTAAAATAAAGAGTCCCAAATTAAATTAATTTTGATAAAAATTTGCATTAGATTTAAGTCATTATTCATACCCCTCATGCTCTAGTCTCTTAGGGAGTGGGTTTAAGGACTTAGTTTCTTTTCTAAATAATAATAGCCTAGCCATCTTGCAAAAGCATATGACTTTCTACATGGATTTAAAACATAGGAGGAGTTAACTAATTATCACTCTATGCGGTAATAAGTCCATCGGTGGTTTATTCTCTCTTATGGAGGTAAACCATATGCCCACTTTCACCTTAGGTTTAGGCCATGCTTTGGACCTCGCCGAAGCTCCCTAGATTTAGAATCTGAGATTGTTATTTCCCTTTGTGGACTACAAGCATAAATCCTCACCTCTTAGGAATTTTTGAAATCTTGTATTGTGGAATTATAAGTCCTATATTTCTAATAAAATTTTAACTCAAATAAATAAATCTCCTCAATTTCAAATACATAAAGCCCAACCATAGGATAGATTGGAGTGCTCACTAGGCTTCCTAGTGTCATGAGCACTCTTTACTTATCTCCTTTGGTTTTGATAATAACTCTTCCTTTATGATCCATCCCACTTGATCTTCTAAAAGATAACCAATTTATTGATAGTCCTATCTTTGAATTCTTTGGAGACAATAATCGCCTACTTTAATTGAGAGTATTCTTAAGGGATTCACTTTCCTGAAGATGTAATTAACTATGGGGGCTTGCCCCATCAGGAACTTTAGAACACGATTTAAATAAACCTTACTTTATTCATCCATGTAAAGTAGGGGAAAAATCTCTGGTATATTAGAAGACTCATCATGCCTTAGGAGTCCTTATTAGATGATTAAGTCCATTGTAGGGTAGTGACTTCTATCTCTCGAGATAGTATACTATTCCTTAATGTCATACCTGATCACCTCAATAAGTACACCCTTAGATCTGTGTGGTGTCCCCTCTATACAAATGAATCCAAAAATAAACACCACACACTTATATGTGCATTTAGCTAATGAATGAAAATCTTCATTCAATTAAATCAAATACAACTTTTGCATGATATTTCCATTCTTGTAGTTATTTGTACATTCATGTGTATTTAAGAGTAGTGGGTATATCTAGTTTGGACATTTTAGGGACACGAGGCTTTAAGTAGCTCCACAAAAGTCTTTATCTCACTCCCCTAGTTTAATAATGGCGAAGTATCTTCTTAAAACATTTATACCCTTGTATGTGCATTTAGCTAAATAATGAAAATCTTGATTCAGTTAAATCAAATATAACTTTTGAATAATTTTTCATTCTTATAGTTATTTGTACATTCATGTGTATTTAAGAGTAGTGGGTATACCTACTCTAGACATTCCGGGAACAAGACTTTAAGTAGCCCCAAGGAGGTCTTTACCTCACTCCCTAGTTTAATAATGGTGAAGTATCTGCTTAAAAATTTTACACACTTATATGTGCATTTAGCTAATGAATGAAAATCTCCTTTTCTATTAAGAAAGAAATGCATTCAAATTTTTTCAAGTGATTGAATCAATTGATCACATGGTTTAAAGTCTTCTTTCTTATGTTCATGTGTATAAACTTGCATATGTTTGAATGTAATGGGTATATAGTTTGGACATTCTAGGAACACGAGTCTTTAGCTAGCCCTAAGGAGTTCATTTGATTACCTCACTTCCCTGGTTAACAATGACACGTATCTATTTAATTTCATTCCTATGTCTTTTATATAAGAATTTATACAGGGCTTTAAATTAATATGATAAAATAATTCAATTAAATGAAACATCCAAATTCCAAATGTATATACTTGCATCCATCATTTTAGTGGGCTAAGACATATTGTATGTGTTGGTATACTTAAGATTTAATCATATGCATGTTACATATGATGGAAGAAAAATGAATGCACTTGTGTCATGTGATAGTAATTCATTCCAATAAATCTTAAGATACTTCTCTATTGAATGAGGTCACTTAAAGTAAACCTAAACCTAGGATTAATTTGAAATGTGTAATATGCCATTCACTAAAGAGAACTTATTAATTAATATGCTTTAGAAAGTGGATTAAGGTAGGGATGAATGAGAGCAATTCTATTTTCTCTCTTTATAACACTTAGTTGTTAAGTGTGGATCACATGAAACCAAATAAAACATAAATTAAAATTGGAAATCAATTAAAGCACTTGAAGGGAAACCACCCTTTAAATTGAATTCCTTTCACATTTAGAAAACCATAACCTTAATGCCTAGTTAGGACATACTACACAAGCCTCAATACACACACATCAGACTAAGTCACTACTTCTAGCTTTAGGTTAGGATGGTGCATGGTATGATAAATATTTTATTTTGTGATGTATTATTTTGGATTGGATGTTAGGGTGTATGCTTCATAGACTCGATGTTAGGTCATGTTTAGCCTAATCATATTTTTGTAGGGGATGTGCTTAAGGGGTGCTTAAGATAAATATAAATTCTATCTTTGTAGGTTGCTTAAACCCCCTAAGTATAATTTAAGTTAGGATAGGTGGGCTTGGTTACCCATGTGTAGGGTGTTAAGTCCAAATTATACATATAACTACTTAGGTTGTATGGTGTGTTTAGCTAACACTTATTTTGCAGGTGTAGTTAGATTAACTCTTCTTATTTTAATGTAATTTTTCATTAGGAATTAGGATTAGTGCTATGGGGGATTAAGATGAGTAGTGGCTAAAGGCTTTGTCCTAGGAGGCCCTGTGATGCCTTTGAATCAAACACATCCAAATGAGGAAATGAAGGAGATGAAAAATGAAGATAAGAAGACCCCATAGCATTTATTCATTTATAAATTGTAATTATTCTTTCATATTCTAGGTTATATAAGGGTAGAGCTCGACTACCTATTTTCTCTTTTTTGGTCGTACGACTGTACCCGACCACATCGACCTTTTATTCTTTTGAGTTAGATTTATAAAATGCTTGATGTTATGTTTAAATTGTGCAAAACAAATGGCATGCCTTTTCATATTTTCTTTATGAGTGATGATTTAATGTGTGGCCTGGATCCGATTTGGCTCTCAGGAAAAAATTAATTTTTCTACCCCAACTACAACTCATAACTAAAGTTTTAAATTATTCATAACCAAATATAAAGCCTATGTATTAAATCAAGATAATTAAAAGATTTAGCAACCCCTTAACTGAATGTTGTATGTTTAATAGTTTTACCTTTGAAATATTTGCAATTCTACTAATGTTATCAAATATTTCACCTTCTTGATGTGGAAAGACTATGGGGCTTCATAGGAAAACTTTAGATCCCAATTTAAATATAAAGCCTACTTTATTCATCCATGAAAAGTAAGAGAAAAATCTCTAGTATATTCAAACCACATGCCTTAGGAGTTCTTATTAAATGATTAGGTCCATTGAAAGGTGATGCCTCTATCTTTTGAGATAGCTCATCATACCTCAATGTCATACCAAATAACTTCAATAAGTACACCCTCAAATCTGTGTGGTGTCCCTTATATACACTTTTAAAAATAAACACCATATCTATTAAGAAAAGTACATTCTTATGTTGTACTTGCCCATTAAAAAAAGTATGGTGTTGGGTTGTACTTTCCCATGCAGGAGAGTACAGAGATTTGTTGTAATCTCATTTTGACTTATGCTAGCTTGGGTTGCTAGGCATGGACATTGGCCAGTTTTTTGGGTTTGGCCATACAACGTAAAAGTCTTTGTGTTCTCTTCCTTTATTTTTTGAAGTTAACTTTTCTATACTATTGTTGATTGTTGTTTTATTTCTCTATAGCTTTATCATTAAAAATTTTAGTTTTATACAAAAGTTTAAAATTAAGTTTTCTAAAATCATTTTTAAAAAAATTCAATTCACCCCCCTCTTGAATGCCATAGCCTCTTAAAACATCTCATTTGGCTTCCAAAAATAACTCTTTCCACTTTAGATCAATCCCAATTGAAACACTTCAGAAATCAATCTTTTGAAAACCAACTTAGAAATCCTTATAAATAATAACTTATTTCTATAATCGAGAGTATTCTTTAGAAGAAACCCTTCCTGAGATATGATTAACTATAGAGACTTGCCTCTATAGGGAACCATGAACCCAATTTAAATTAAACCATGAACCCAATTCAATGTAGTTCAGGAAAACAAGTCTCTAGTACACAAAAGACCCATCAGCCTTGGAGTCTTTTATTAAATGATCAGATCCATTATAGGATAACATGTTTTTCTTTTGAGATAATATGTTTATTCCTTAACGATGCATTTGATCATCCAAATAAGAAATTTTAAAACACTATGTGGTGTCATAAATTTTTCCTATAATGTTATTCTCTTTTACTTATTAACTTAATTATTTTTACTTGTGCATCAGGTGGTAAAGACAATGCAACCTTTATAGTTAACCCTTTCAGCAATTTGCTTTCTTGAGGTGGATGAAAGTGAAAAATCTTAGCTAAAGTTGGTGAGAAGTCTTAGTGCTCCATAAAGTCTAAAAAGATTGTCATGAGCTTGGATCCTCAAGGTCACTCAAAGAACAAAAGAAAGCTTGTAAAGGAGAAAAAGTAAGCAAAGGAGAAAGAGAAAGAGGAGTTAGAAGGATAACTTTACTCCTAATCTCACCCAGTTGACCAAATAAGAATTCATGCTCAGTCAACACATCTAATTTGAAGAACTTGACATTCTTCTAGAGGACCTTCCAAACAGTTGATTGCCATTTATTTTGGCGATTGTTCAAGCAATGGCTTGGCAATCCACTTGTGAAATATGTAGTAAGTTCTTCATCAAGAGGATGGCAAAGGTGGAAATAACAGGTGTGCAAGAGCAACTTGCCTCTTCTAAAGCCAAGCTAGCTGAGCTTCAAGATGAGGCAAATTGGTATAAGGAAGAGAAAGAGAAAACTATGTTGGAGCTCACTCTCTGTGCTAAGGTGAAGAGAGAGTTAGAGGAACAACTCTCTCACTGCATGAAAGAGTTTCAGAAAAAAAAGGCTAAGTTCATAGGCTTTCTGGACTATAACGAGTATGAAAGATTATTGCAACAGAAGTTTAAGGTGGGTTCTAACTCTTCATCACCAAGCTTGCAAAGCATGGCCAGCTCAACCCCAAGTTCTTCGACTTCTCCAACATAATCGCCCTCTAAGACTCCAATGACAATCAGAGTAACACGAGCAGATCTTCTTTTCTTCCTTTTCTTCTTATAGTTCTATTATTATTATTATTATTATTATTATTATTATTATTATTATTATTATTATTATTATTATTATTATTATTATTATTATTATTATTATTATTATTATTATTATTTATTATTATTATTATTATTATTATTATTATTATTATTTGTTGTTGTTGTTGTTGTTGTTTTTTGTTGTTGTTATTGTTGTTGTTGTTGTTGTTGTTATTGTTGTTGTTGTTGTTATTGTATTTATTGTTGTTGTTGTTATTATTATCATTATTATTATTATTATTATTATTATTATTATTATTATTATTATTATTATTATTATTATTATTATTATTTTACTATGAGTTGGGAAAGGAGAGGTACTCCATATAATCCCATGCGTGCTAAGCTATTACTTTTATTTTTATAAATTAAAAAGACATACATCTTTTTTGGCTAGTACCTATTACTTTTATTTTTATAAATTAAAAAGAAATACATCTTTTTTGGCTAGTACATTTTATGTTTTTTGCTTGAATGGTTGTACTGTGCTTCCAATGTGTTGATAGTTTGTCTAGTACTTAGAAAAAAAATATAATTATTATTTGTGGGGTGATTTAGTTATTCTTTGATTAATAATTATGGTGAGTCATTTTCTTAGCTGGTTATCATGGTGAGTTGGTTCTTTTACTTTGCCAACTTGAGGAGTTGGTCTTTGTTCAAGTCATCCTTACCATTGAGTTATCTATTATGGTGAGTTGGTCCTTATTTTACCTTTTATTTATTTTATAGTCAACAACTTGGAGAGTTGGTCTTTTAGCATGCCAAATATAAGAGTTGATCTTCTATTAAGTTGCTAACCTCACAGGGTGTCAATTTTACACTTTAGTTTCCAACCTCACATGGTGCTGGTATCTTTTAGCTTGCCAACTAAGAGAGTTGGTCTTTTATCAAATTGAAGACCTCATGAGGTGTTAGTCTTACACTTTAGTCACTAACCTCATTGGATATTGGTCTTACAATTTATTCGCTAATTATAAGATTTAGACTTTAATCAATTATCAATTTCATAAGGTGTCGATTTTACCCCAACTTCATAGGGTGTTGGTCTTACACCGTAGTCTTATAAAATAAGTTTAAGCAAATATTTTATGGTTTTAAATCAATAATTTCATGTCCAACTATAGTATCCTTGGCTTAAGAATGTCTCATTAAGTATTTAGATCTCCTACTCGAGCTTTTTGTGTCCTGCTGAGTGGGATCATTTCTTTGGGCCAAAAATGGCACACCAAGTGTCCTAAGTTGTCATGCGGTACCTTGAGTACTCCTTCATTCAAGGATTACTTTGTTGAACATTAGTATTCTTGGTCCAAGAATGGCACGCCAAGTACTTGGACTTCTATTTGGGCTTTTTATATCATATGAGGGAGAACATTTTCTTAGGCCAAAAATGGCACAGCAAGTATCTTGAGTCATCACATAGCTCCCTAAGTGTTTTGTTTTATACTTGCTAAGAATTTTTAATACCAAATTAAGAAATCATGCAAGTAGAAATTTTGACCTTATTAGATGAATCTCAATTGATCATGAAGATAGTAGATACACCAAACTTAGGGTAAAATTTTATGAGGTCTTTGGCATTCCAGGTATGTGATATTTCTTGCCTTCTGTGGGTTTGAAGTTGGTAAGCCTCAGGATTGACTTACTATTTGATAATATAGGGGCCTTCCCTTGTATAGGTGAGCTTGCCCAAGACATTCTATCGAGTCACTGCATCTACCTTCTTGGGAACTAAGTCACTACTCTTAATATGATTTTATTTCATATGATAATTCAAGTATTTTTTTTCCATTCATCTTTTATTTTTTTTATTGCCTTAATGATGTCTCATTCCTTAATTCTTCAAGCATGTCAAGTATGTCTTCCATGGCTTTAGAGTTCACCATTTTCTCACTTGTTGGTGTTTTCTCCTAATCCCGTAGTCACTAGCACCCTTTGATTGTGGAGCTCATACTTGACTAGCAACACAACCTCTGTCCTATGTGATAGTGAAACAGTTGTATGCCTAATGAAAAAGTGGGAGTCATCCAGAAGGCCTAGAGCATGGAAGGCAGTGTGTCGACCCATTAAGCTTTGGAACATCAGCTTAATATATCATTGATCTTGTTTAGCACATCAACTTAGCTATGACTTTATAATGGATGTACTAAAATAAATTTCAATTTTATTTCTAAGACTCATGAAAGTCTCTTAACCCTTGGTTGGTGAATTATGGCCCATTATTTGGATTATAACTATAGGGAATCCATACCTACAAATGATGTCAGTACATATGAAATTTCTAACAACTTGGGTAGTTACTTTGGTGAGCGATTTTACTTCAATCCATTTGTTAAAATAGTCAATCATGACTATGATGAATCTTTTTTGTTCACTGGTTATTGTTAGGGGACTCATTAAGTTCATCACTCAAATGGCAAAGAACCAAGGGTTAAAATAGGTTACAATGGCTAGGGTAACTATTGTTGAATACGTAAAAATTTCTAACATTACTTGCATCTTCTTACAAATATTTCTACATCATTCCTTAGTGTGGGCCAAAAATATCCTTGCCTCAGAATTTAATGGGAGAGTGTTCTTTCTTCTAAGTGGCTACCACACTCCTAAGAGTGTATCTATTAGTACTTTGCCTTATTTTTCACACACACCTCATGTTGATTGAAATTATTGACCTTCTAAATAATTTGCCCCCAATCAGTATGTATTTGGTGACCTATATCTTGAATCTCCTCACATATTTTGTGATTTCTTCTATCACCCCAGTCTATAGGTACTTTTAATAAGATAAATCCAACTCAGTGAGTGCTCATTATTTATTTGCATTGATTCTTCTTCTTTAGTACATGTGTGACTGTGTTGAATACATGAGTGTCCTTTGAGCCCACTCGCTCTTGACATTAGTTTGGTGAACTGATTCTGTTCTCTAGGTATCTTCTCAATTTTGAAGTGCTCTAGCCACCAAATCTCTATTTTGACTTTGAGTAAGTATTTTTGCAAGAACTCATCTCAAATCTCATAATCCTTAATAACTTTTTTTTTTGGGAGTCTCCATATAGAATTTTATTGCCACAAAAAAAGGGTTACAAGGTCCTTAAAAGGGGATAAACTTAGAAAATACTACTCAAAGAGCTACAATCAGCCTACATAGTAAATCCTCTATCTAAATATATCCAAAATAAGAGAAGGAAAAGACAAAATGAAAAATAGCTAAAGGAACAAAAAAGCACAAGAATGAGAGCCATAGGTCAGTCCTCAGCAAAAACTTGTGAAAATACGAGCAGCATATGCCACATCCAGATAAGGAACCTGCAAAAAAAACCTATAAACCAAATACAAAAAACATCCGGAGAGTTAGTCTAAAGAGGTGCAAGTAAAATAAAGAGAAGGCTAGGAAAAGATATTTTGATAATAGAGTGAAGGAAAGGCTCAGGCTCAGTCACCCATGGAAGGAGCAACCACAAACATGAGTATCCAAACCTCCAAAGAAGGGTTTCATCACAATTGCTGCTACTAGCTAGTTTATGAGTGAAATCATCTTAGCCACCATAGCCTACAAACCGGGGAACTTGTTGTAAAGTAAATAATATAGCACCTGCATTCCATGCATAAGCTTGATGTAGAGCTACCAACCAAATACACCCTTCAACATAGCTTGATAAGAAATAACCAAAAAAATATAGGCGCATAAGGAGATCAACAAGGCAATAAACCCAAACCAAAGATGAGAGCCTAACATGAACAAAATTTAGGAGAAATATCCACCTATTAAAAGCTAGATCACTGTAGTAATTATACACCATTTGATCTAAAAATGACCTCAACTCATAGTGAAAAACATATAGCCCAGTCACAGGGACTGAAGTTAACCAAGCAGCAAACAACATAATAAACAGCCATATAGAAAACCAATAGAAAGAATCAGCCTGCATAACAAAATAACCCATTAATCCATTCAGCCGATAAGCAATACCACAACACAAAAAATGGAGCCAACCGAGGTGATAGTAAACAACTCTAAAGCAGAAAACAACCATAAAAATATTTCATGAAAAAATTGCCGAAGACAGCCTTGCAAAACAGCCGCAATAATCACATCAATAAAAGGAGAAAAAGCAATAATAGTCATATTCAGCAAAGCACCTAAAAAATCTTGCAGGTTGAGTAGGAACAAAACCCAGCAGATCCAATGAGATAGGTAATCGGTCCAGGGATAGAGTTATGGAAAATAGAACCCATCAAAAAGCAGGGCAAAGAAAAAGGCAGCTGGTAACTAGTAGATGAGGATTAAGGACCAAATACCATCAAAATAAGATAACCAGCAAATGCAGCAGAAAAATGAGAAGGAAATAGAATAGATCAAAAGAAACATAAAGCAGAAAATACAACAAATAGTAAACACCAGCATAAACATATTAATTTCTTAGATAAGGTAATCCAGAGTTATCCAGATTAATCAATCCCTATAATTATTTAGGAAGACTAAAATGATCAAAAAGGGTGAGCTCATCTAGTCTAGCTCCAAGATTGGCAAGATGACCCAGCTGTCCCAGATAAATAGGCAAACCCACAGAATGACCAACCTGAAAATGGGAAGCATAAAAAAAATGATTGTAGAAAGATCCAGTCAAAAAAGGACTCACCTAAGATTGGACAAGCAAGTCCCAACAGCTGCCACCAACAACAGCCACCTCTACTAGCATAGTAGAGAATGCAAAATAGAAAGTAGAAGGGATAATAATAGAAAACATCATAGAAATGAAGACTAGCCCAAATCCACCAAGGATGAAAATGATAATAATAGATCCCAAAGCTTAGGAAAAAGCCATATCTCCACTGGAAAAAGAATCATAAAAAGCTTAAAAATTCCTAACATAAGGCAATCTAATTTTATCAAGATTCACCAGCCCCCTTAAAAGAGAAGGGATATCATCATTAGAGAACAAATTCAAAGAGGAGGACTTGGCTCCCCAATTAGCAAGAAAATCAACACAAGAATTACCTTCATAAATATGAGAAATTTGATAATCTAGGTTGGCAAGAAGCCTCCTAGTCTGGTAAAGTAAATAATACACTTCAACATTTCCATGAGCTCCCTAATTTAATGATTCAAGAAGAAGGAGAGCATCAACTTCAAACCAAGTCTTCTGAAATCCTTTCTGTAAGTAGATAGAAATCCTATAGTGCAGACCTTTAAGCTCAGCAAATAATACAGAATAGGATTCTAGAAGAGCAGCACAATTAGAGATAACCTGACCACTATAATCTCTCAAAATCCCCCCACAACCATAAAAGCCTTTAGAAATTGTGCCATCAGTGTTAACCTTAATGACATCATAATTTGGCTTCATCCAGTATCTAATTTTATGGTTTGGAGTAATACCACAAGAAGGAAGATTAATCCCAAAGTTCAAGGCCATATATTTGTATCCTTTGAAACTAAAGGTAGTAAGAAGGTCAGCTTTATAAAGAGACATAATTTTACATTTGGCTCTAGCAATAATATGATGATAATTCATAAGTATATCATGATCATTTCTTTTCTTTCAACCAAATATACCAAAGTAGTGGCTAGAATTACTTTGACATGGCCTTTAGGAGTATAAGAGAAAAAACTTTCAAGAAGTTGCATAATAGAAAATGAAACATCGAAATGAAAACTATTAAACATACTATCATACCAGCTCCAAACCTTAACAGCAATAGGGTCATTCACAAACACATGATCCACAGTTTCAATGTGAGAGCAACATTGGCATCTAAAGGGTAAGTGGAAACATTTTTTTTAAAAGGGTAGCATCAACAGGAATGTATTGCTTTAGAATGCTCCAAGTTAAAATAGAAAAGGAGGTAGGGATAGAGATATTCTAGATTTTAGTGAAAGTTAAGGACTCTTGAGTTTTAAGTCTGAAAGAGTGGCAAACATCCTTAAAAACAAATTCTCCAGAGGAGGAATTATTGAAGAGGATTTGGTCAGATTTATTAGGTAATCGACAAATTTAAAGAATTTTGTCAACTATCATCTTAGAGACAATGGAGATTAATTGGTCCACATCCCAATTATTCTAAGTAATGAAATGACTTACCTTAAGCCTTACAGTGGAATGAGTATTAAGCAAAGAATCAATAGAACCTTGTCCCTACCAATTGTCTTGCCAAAAGAAAGAGGAGCCTGAATTAACACCCCAAGAGATAAGATTCTCAACATTCCACTTGATGTTCCAAAGTCTTTTCCACACCGATGAGTCCCTATGTTTGAAAGTACACATGAGGGGGTGTTTCCCCTTATAATTCTTAGCAAGCATAAATTGATACTAGTAACTATGATTGTTTCTTAAATTCCACCACATTTTGTGTGAAAAATATTTAATGGAGTCTTCTAAAGTTTTGCAACCCAAACCACCTTCATTAAAAGGCCCACAACAGTTATGCTAGCAAGCCCAATGAACTTTCCTAGAGGAAGAGGTAGAACCCCAAAAAAAATTGTTAATAAGTCTATTTACTCTTTTAATAATAGAGCCGGTAGGCACAATAGTGGTCAAAAGATACAAAGGCAAAGAAGATAAGTCTAGCACCAAAAGTAAGTGGAACTCCCAAGAGGAGATTTTCATATTTATTTCAATAACTTCATCAAATAAGGAAGATCTTTTCATTCCTCGATATAAAGGAGATACTTGATAGGCAGGGTTTGATGTGCAAAACTCGTAATATTCTTAATAGCATTAATCCTAGATAAAGAAATAGAAGAGCTAGAGATTAAATAACTTTTGTCAGGATTAATCTTCAAACCACTTTCCCTACCAAACAGAGTAAGGAACTTAAATAACTTTTTAATGTAGAGAATAGAACCATTGCAAAATATAATGAAATCATTAGCAAAGCTGAGGTGGGAAATGGGAAAGCCACCCCTAGTTTTATAATACATGTTAGGCATTTTACAAAACATCTGCTCAAGACTTGTAGAGAGATATTCCACAAAAATAATGAAAAGAGCAGGAGAAGGAGGATCCCCCTGCCTTAGCCTGTGAGAGGAAGAGAAAAATCCATGAACTTCACTATTAATAAGTAAAGAAAACCAAGAATTCTCAATACCATTCTTAATTAAAGTAATAAATTGACTTGAAAATCCAAATAAAGCCAAAATTTTATATACAAAAACCCAACCAATGTTATCATAAGCTTTGGAAATGTCCAGCTTAAAGAGCAGGTTACTACTACAAACTTTGGCATTTAAACCATGGATCATCTCTTAATCCTTAATGACTTGTCTCACCACTAGTTGTGAGTTTGAATAAGCCACGATATGTAATTCCTCAATCCTTCAAGCAAATTTGAGTATGGTGAGTAGAGCTTCATATTCTTATTTGTTATTTATTGATTTAAAGCTAAACTTGATCAATTGTGTCATATCCCGGTAGGCTATTTAGCACTATGTTGGTGCCCATTCCTTATTTTCTAGATGATCCATCTACATATAGGTATCATAGTGGCTCTTGAGTAATTTGGACCTATTGTGAGTTGTAGAAATTGATGTGGATGTTGGAAAGTGCCTAAGCATTAATTTCCATTGGGGTAGAGTAAGATATATTGAATTCACTTAATTTTATTGACCACTTTTCAACAACCTCCTAGAGTTCAACAAGTATAAATTTGGGTGGATTATTAGTGTTGACTTGGATTGAGTGTGCTTGAAAATATTATCCAAGTTATCACACTGAAATAATTAGGATGAGAGCATGTTTTTCCATTATTGGATAGTTTAGCTCTTCTCCCTTCAAAGATTTGCTAACGTAGTAAATATGCTATTGCTTCCACTCTCTTCTTTAATGAGAATAGAACTAGTAGAATCTTTTCCAACACCAAGGTATATTAATAAATTTTTCTCCTTTTTGGGCTTTGTGGTCATAGAAAGTCTTCTCACATTTTGTAGACCACTAAAACTTTTGGACTCCCCTAAGAACTTTTAAGAATGATGAGCAATGTTCTCCAACTTTATAAATGAATCAATTTAATCTGGTGACTGCCTCTTGAGTCATTATACCTCCTTAAGTAAGGGCATCATGATTATGACTTTGAATTTTTTGAATTAACCTTTATCTCTTCAGATGTAATCAAAATAATTTACTTAACCTGGTGCCAAAAGTGCACTTCATAAGATTTAAGCACATGTTATATTTTATCACAGTGGCAAAAGTTTACTTGATGTCTTGATATGTTGCATGAGTGACTTGCTTTTGATTAGCAAATTAAAGATGTAGACTTCCACATTCCTCCCTTTATGCTCCTTGAGCACTCGGTCCACCATCCTTTGGTATGTCACCCTAGCATTTTTGATCCCCCATAAGACATTACTCTATAACAATAGAGGCCTTCCCCTATGATGAAGAGTGTTTTTAGAATAGGTCGATGAATCTATATCTGGTGATACCTAAAAAATGTGTCAAGAAAATTCATCACGGAGTAACCCACTATAGTGGACGAGTGTGTCTATTCAAGGAAAGAGATATCATCTCATGGAATACCTAGTTTAAATTGATGAAGTTGATGTACATCCTTCATTTTCTATTGGTCTTCTACACCATGATCACGTTTGATACATATTAGGGGTATTGAACCTCTCTGATGACTTATCCTTGATGGGTTTGATGAGTAATGTCACAATTTTCCTTATTTTTTGCTTTATGGGTCGAGCATCTTTATGAACATTGAGGCAATGGAAAGTGACATTGATATTAATGCCTAGCATCTCGACTGCGTTTGGGGCAAATGCATCAATATCTTCTTGAAGAGTTTGAATGAGGGCTTCCCTGTGATCTGGACTAAAAGTCGAGCTGATCTTAATAACTTGCTTATGATTGTAACTAGTTTACACTTCCTATATCTTCTCAAGTAGTTTAATTTCAGTATGCACAATGTCCAATTATAGAACTTCATCCTCTTTTCTAGACTCACCAATCCCTATGATGTGGTAGGTTATGGATTAATTTAATTACCCCTGATAGTGATTCTTTTTCTCTTAAAGAGAACTTGACACCTGCATGGTGAGTGGATACTTGAGCAGTGATTGGCCAAAAATGGCATTGTAAGTTATTACTTATTCCTCTATGATGAAGTTTTCCATCACCATGTATTTCTTCTCATTCTCCTCTTAAGTTATAGGGAGAGTGATTATTCCTTTAGTTTCCCTCCTTTTCTTAGAGAATTTGAAAAGTGTCCCTCTTATAAGGATAATGGAACTCACCAAGCCAAATTTATCAAAAGTAAATTTAAAGATAATGTTGATCAAGCACGCTATGTTTATCAATATATTTCTGATTTGGTAATTGGAAATCAATGCAATGATAATGATCTCGCCATTATCGAGATTGCCCATGAAGTGTCTATGTGTTTCTAAGAAAGTCACAAGCACTATTGAAGTGCATGGTGCATGCACCATGATAAATTAGTTGATGCTCCATACCGTAGGCATTTGATACACACACATCATAAAGAATCTCTATCTCCACTAAAGATGGTTAGTACTACTCCCGCAATGTGGATGACCTATCCCAGGGTAGATTCATTACTCATCTTGATGACTTCTTTGTCCTTTCTTTTAGTAAACTCTTTGAGCTTTACAACTTTTATTAAATCTTGGACCAAGCTTCTTAAATAGTGGAATTCCTCTTTGTCATGCCCATGGTCTCTGTGGTAGGCACAATATTTATAGTGATTGTAGACACCATCGATCTTAATTAGTAGTGGTCTTTTGAAGAAATCTTTATTTTGGATGGATTTTACTAATAGGCCACCGCTGCCCTCAGTGAAGTCATTATGATGGGCTACTGGTATTTGTTCCCTTGGTCGAGTCACAGGGTTCCTAAAGTCTTACCTAAGTGTGAGTGTTTTTGACTACCTTCTCTTATGTAGTGCAGTCAGTTTGATAAGTCATTGGTGTGAGTCAATAAAGTCAACTGAATGACATCGATATACTCCTCAGTATTTACATGATTGTTTACATCTCAAGCAATTCAATGAGTGTTTTGGGTAGTTGGAGCTTGAGGGTGTAACTTAATGGCTCTTCTTACAACCTTTGAGTGAGTGCTACCCAAGCCACCATGGGTTCCAGCTCTTTAACTTTCAGCATCTCATGTTGAAAGTGAGTGACAAATCTTCTCAAGGACTCACTAGGTTCTTGTCTCATTTGAAGGAGAGCCTATTAACTCTTTAACAACCTTTGAGCACTGGTGAAAAATGTGGTAAACATCTTCTTGAAGTTAGAGAAAGAGGTGATGACCCATAGTGGGAGGTATAAGAATCACTTCAAAATAGGCAATTTGGTACATTGGGTCTATTTGACATCGATATGATTTCAAATGTAGAATTTTGAACTTATGTGTGGCTTGAGCTTGAGCGATCATTACAGATAAGGCATTGGTAGGATTCACTCATTCTCTAGGCGCATCTTCTTCTTCACTTGAATAGATAATACCATTATTGCTTGATAAGTTTGGAGAGTCACCGATCCTAATGATACTTCATTGTCCATACCCCTTAGCTTATGATTTGCTCTCTCCATGGCCGCCTACACCAGGTGAGTGATTATAGCCACCATGTTTATTAAGTCCTACTAGGTGGAGAATTGTTGGGTATTTGGCTCTATTTTCACTTAGTGATTATGGGTTGAATGTTTTACTGCACTTTGTATTTGACTTCTAATTTTTAGCGTCATCCACACTCACCACACCTAATGGGATGTTGGATCTAAATATGTATGTGGGCTAAAGCAAAACCTTAAGAGACACTTGGGAAGCAGGATTAATGAAAAGAGGAACAATAGGTATTGGAGAGAATGTAAGAAGAAGACCCAATTTTATTATCTTTTAAGTAGTCTTAATACAAGATGAGAGAATTTCCTTGCTCTAGAGGGAAAGAAAGAATAAAATTTGGGAGGTAAGATCCTAGGCGGTAATTCTCTCTAATCTCAACTAAATGAAACCAAACCCCTAAAAATGCATCCCTCCCCCCTTTTATAATGTTATGGGAGAGGTGTAGTACACAAGATGAGTACAAAAAAAAAGTTGGTTGAGTACAAAAAATTGGACTCACCTTGACCTAATGTGTATTCATTGGTGAGTGGCTTATAGCTTGATTTAGGTGTGGCTATTCTCCATGCTTTAGGGGGATACTAGACTTGAGTAGTTCTTAGCTGGCTGTTTTTTCTTGAATACTCACCTCTATAGTTGGTCTATGTCCATGTGGTTGACGCCTATATTCCATCCTCTGACTTTCTTCCCGTTTGCCATGCATGTGGTGATTCTTTAGCATTTGGACAGTTTATTTATTTGGGCTATACACCTTAAAATTAATTATATCAAAGGAGTTTAATTAACTTTTTGGGTTCCCCAGTATCAACAAAGATGTTTTAAACTATCTTGATGAGTTTATTATTATTATTATTATTATTATTATTATTATTATTATATATTATTATTATTATTATTATTATATATATATATATATATATATATATATATATATATATATATAAATTATTTATCAAAATTTCTCTAAGATATTTCAAAATTTTGTAATTTTTAATCTTGAGCTCTAAATGGCTTGAAATTTTTATGAGAAGTGTATATTAACATGATTACTGACCTAAAAATCTTATCTCAATTGAATTTATATTTTTAAGAGTAATTAATAAAATATTGTTTTTAATAAAACCTCAATTACTCTTAAAATACCTGATAAAAATTAGGGTTTTTGATCTCATTAGATTTCCTTTTGAATGTTAAATTGTTTGAACATTTTAGTTAAAATTTTAAGTAATTTTTATTCATTTTTAAACACCTAAAATCTTTATTTTTTAACTTAAACAAGTTAGAATTGATTAGGCTTCCTGTTACACATGGTGACATGTGGTTATGTTGCATGAATCTAGCCTTGATGGTAGTAATTCATGCAGTTTTAATCTAGGTCTTCTAATCAAAGATGGGATGATTTAGATTAAACATAGTTTTGCTTGAGGATTTAAAATAAAACTTAGGGAGATCTAATTGTGGCCCTCCATATTAATCAAGAGAAATGGAGGGCTAAGGGGTTGTCTTCTTGAATGTTGGTGAGAGGGGGTGAAACTATTCACCTCTAGGTTCGATTTCAAATGATTCTCACCAAAAATCCATGTTTTTTGCATTATAAAGGTTGGAAATCAACAAAGTAATAGGTTTTTATGGTCATAATTTAGATCACATAAATTTACTATAAAAATAGTAATGTCTATGGTTTGGCTACTTGATTTATAGGTTACCTCACTCAAGCCAATTTTGAGAGGAATTTTTTATTTGAAAATTTTTCTTAGCTAAGATGAAGCTTTGGTGTGAATTTTCCTCTTGCATCTCTATGGATTGCTCCAATCAACAATAGTCACCACCCCTCTCTAAAGTTTGGTTTATTTTGGGTGTTTTCTAGTTTGGAAAGGTGATGTTCAGTTTTGCTTAGGTGCTGAGAAAGGAGTGTAATGTTTCAAAATTACTTGAGAGGGGTTGTGGTTGGGGTTTTATACTTGGCTAAACATATACACCATTAATGGCGCTTGGAAGAGGCCAACCATGGGAATTTAGTTATTTTAGTGGTCAAAGAAGAGTTGTGATAAGTTTATTTAACAATTTTAAGTAATTTAAAGTGATTAATTTAACTCTATTTTGATTAATTTTGACTCTAGCTCAATAGTTTTAAATATCTCCAGATAGCCTGATTAGTCATAATTGAGAGCCAAATGAAATTGGTTTTGAGTTCAAAATTTTAGTTTTAAATTCTATTCAAAATAATTTGTCTTGGGGATGTTGGAACCTATTTAGCTTATATGGGCTATGTTAAGTCAAGTGAGGCCCATTAGAATAATTTAAGTCTAACCCTTGGGTTTTGTTTTTAGTTGGGTTTTAGTATATTTTAGTTTTAGTTAGTTTATTTTGATTTTAGCCTTGGGTTTAATGTTCATGTAGCCATTAAAGAAGTGTACTAAATAGTCTAGGAGAGAAATCTCTAATCTAAGATTGAATCTTAAGTATGGGTGAAGGATGGGAGTCGAGCTTATTAAAATTAAGGTTAACAAATATATTAGTTAAGGAGGAACTATAGAAGTTACTAGATGCTAATTTCATTAGGAGGTACAATACCTTGAATGGATATGTAATTTATTGATGGTACGAAAAGCTAATAGGAAGTAAAGGATATAATTTCATTTCACCAACCTCAACTTGATATAAATAAGGGTACATTGTATTGTGGATTGATGCATTAGTCAACTTGGTAGTTAACTTCTCCATCATGAGCTTTCTTAATGCAATTTTTAGGTACCACCAAATCAAAATGCACTTAGTTAACTGTGACAAAATCATATTTATCATTAAAGAAGGCTACTATTATTACAAAGATACTTCAACCTAAATTATACAAGGGTGATGGCATGGGGAAAAGTGTATTAACATAATGTCATGGTCTTTGATTGAAATGTTTCACAAGAGGGAATGAGAAGATGATATAAATAAGGTTTCCATCTTTCATTTGAACTTATGGTAAATATTAATTCATAGAAATTCCATCAATTTAATCAAAGAAATCAAAAGAATGTAGGTTACCTAATCTCTCAGAGAGCTTAGGATCCTTCTAATTAATTACACTTAATGTCACCTTTAAGAGAAACTCATAATAAGTAGAAACATGCCTTTATTTTGACTTTGTTCTAATAGTTTTATTAAAGAAGAGTTATGGTTAAGTAATTATTGTCACAATAGTAAGATTTATATATTAGGTGTCATTCTATAATTTAGAAGGTGACTCATCATAACTAAGCAAGATGAAGGCTTAATATATGGAAATCCTTGATGACAATAATCACTGAGCCATCAAAAGACTTAACAAGGAGTACGATGAGCTCAAAAGAGTAAGAGGGTAAATAAAAATTATTAAGGATTAGTTAGAAACAAACATAGTTTAGATTTCATAGATCCATCATCCCAGGCTATCAAGCCTAAGGTCATTAATCTTGGGGAGGTAGTTGACCCAACCCAACTGTGATAGCATTATGAGTAACCATGAATTTTTTCATCCAAAGTTGGCCTCATGACCTCAAACTAGAGAAAAAAAGCTCAAAATTTTCTAAATAAATTTTTTTTATAATAGAATCTGGAAAGATATAGGACTTGCATAATAACTATAATATGTAGAGTAATGCTGGAAAAAAAAATGAGATAACATAATTATCTATAATCAAGGCTACTTAACTTTACATTTGAAAATTTTATCTCAGTCAACTTTTCACTACTTAGTGTTCTAAAACTTCCTAGGCATAATTAAAACCCAAACCATTTTTACTTAAAGTTTTATCTTAAGGAATATAACATGTGATCCATGTTATTTATGCTTATGTGAAGAACTCTAATGCATGCTTAACTTGGCCATGTTATGAACATGCACCAGCGCTTGGGGGTTTTGATCATTGGCTAACTTTACCTTACATGTTCTCTAGTAGATATAAATGAGCAAAAGTAATTTAAATTATCCAACTAGATATATGTTTATTTTAAATTTAAAATATTATTCTTGTTAATATTAAAATTGTTTAACATTTTATTAAAGTTGGTACAATTTTTTTATCTTAGCAGCTTAGTGTGAAATCATTTATCGTCTAATACAATCAGAATACAAAATGAAAGAAAAAATAACAACAAACAAATAAGGCATATTAAACATTCATTATGCTGAGAGAATATATTATAAGCTAGTGTAGTGGGCAATCTACTTATACATATCTAAAATAAATAATAAAGAATAGACGTAGTCATGTTCTACTCAACAAGTTCAAATAATCTTAAATAAAAGCATATATGTTTAGTTTTTTTTTCTCTTCTTTTAGTTCTTGTTTTAGCATAAAATTTCTGTCAAAAGTTGGGTTGGCTTGTATTGGGTCTAGCTAGAAAGTTTTATATATTTATATATATATATATATATATATAGAGAAATTATTCCTCACTAAATGGAGCCATCAACATAGAGAAAATTATTTGATCAAAAATGAATGATATGTATTTATATTTTGATGCACAACCACTATAAAGTTAGAAAAATAACAATCACCATGCATCAAGCAAATGAAGGAAATGTTTTCATTCTAATGGAACCAAATAATAAAAGTGAGGCAATGCATCATATAACAAACATAATTCGTAACCTAGCTAAACTTCAATATTCTCTTCCTTTATAATCAAAGGGTTTGCTATCAAATGATTTAATTATTTTTTTCTTATGCTATGTAGCTACAAGGTTGTAAACTATCACAATACCTAAGTGTGTGTAAAAGTCAATATATCCTAAGGTCAACTTGAATTATTGACTAATTTAAACAATGAAGTTATCATATTGAATTTTTGTTTATGTCCTATTTATTGATATAAGCTTGTAATAAAAGTTTGATGAATTTTATGTCTTTATTTTAATTATTTTAAATTTTTTACATCTAATAGCAATTAATGCAATTATATATATATATATATATATATATATATATATATATATATATATATATATATATATATATATATATATATATATATATATATATATATATATATAATTTGAAATTAAGTTTAATTGACCTAATCAACTCCAAACCTCATTGGACTATTTTCTATGGTTAAGAGGTGACCTCAAGAACATTTCATAAAGATTTAGAGAATTTTAAAATAATTTAATATTTAATAATTAATTAATTACATAGTTTTTTTTCTATGAAAGATATGGATAAGATAAAAATAATTTGATAGGTATGAAAAAAAATATTTCTTCAGATTAAGGACATTAAGAGGAATACCTTGATTAACTTAAAAAGCTAATTTAAACAATTAATATAACTATTTAACCCTATAAATATTATTTAAACAATTACTTCTAAATAATTTGAATATGCATATTTGTTTTAATCAATGCATCCAAGTGTTTTGACCAACGCATTGGATCATCCAACCATTTGAATTTGATTTAACTCATTTATGAAACGTAGCTTAGGGGTTGATTGATTAAACATGTAATTAGGCCTAATTAAGATGTTTAGAATAATTGAAGATGACTAAATGTGTTTGTGATAGTTTTCTTGTAGTTTCCTCACTTCATTATCCGATTTCAGAGCTTAAGATGTAATTTTAAGATTTTTGGGATTTTTAAATTAATTAATTATTTTATCTCTTAAATTACAAAACATAAGCCCAAGAATTTTGAGAAAATTTATAGAGCACAATAATCACATACAAAACCTACTATAATAATTTCAAAGTATTTGAGCGTGTATTTAATGACTAATTATAATAATTAATATTTTTATAATTAGCCAATAACTCTCAAAATATTCATCAATTGAGTATATTAACTGCATTGAATTCCTCTGAATTAGTTGAGCGAAAAAATGTTATTTATATTTTTTTTTAGTCTTGAAGAATTAGTTGTAAATTTTCTAAATTCTACGTCATTTAATTAATTATAATGGCTAATTAATCTTAAATTTGGGGATTTTGGGTTTTAATTAAAAGTAGAGGATTAATTATTTTTCTTAAGTGATTATATATTAAATGAATGTGTTTAACCATCAGAACTTAATTTTGGCAATTTTATAAATTTTAATTAATTATTAAGTTAATTTTACCATTAAGTATTCCAAAATACATAACTTTTGATTTGCTAAACCAAATCTCATGAAATTTATATGCGAAGTAGAACATCAGTAAGAATATTTCTTAAAAATTTCAAGTCATTTTTATGAGTATATTAAAATTAAGGTTTCTAATTAAACCTAAATAACTCTTTAATTATCCATTAAAAATTATGGCTTTTATTTAGTTTCTAAATTTACTCATTCCACTAATTTTAGAGAGCAATTATTTGCATTTTTTGAGATTTTTTTTATAAATCATAAGATTTTCCAAATTTTTGCCTATTTAAATAACATTTTAAACCCTATTTAATGATTTACTCATGCGGAGTTGACTAAGCTCATGCTTTACAAGTAATGAGACAAGATTTGTCATAAATTGTCACCCTTATGGAGCTTATGTTAATGGCTATGGATGTGATTTTGATCTGAGCTATTCGATAAAAAACCAAATGGCTTAGATTAAATTCTTAATTATGTAGGAGATAGATCAAAGGAAATGGATGATGCATAATTTGTCTTCCACCTCTAGTGAGAGAGGAAGATCGTCCAACTTCCATTGCCCAATCTAATGCCCACAAGCTAAGATTTTAACATAAAATGATTGCAAGATAATAAGGGAATGAATTGTAAGAGATTTCAATGAATAGATCCTAATGAATACACAATTACATTGTATATTATAAGAATCCTAGGGCTTTCTAAGTTTTGAGTGATTATGTAATCAGAGCTACTTTATAGTGGCTCTACCAAATAAGGTAGCTTGTCCTTAAAGAGGTTAAGCCCTACTCCAATGAACTCTAATTTCCTCTTTGTTGGCTACTCCTAAGACCAAATCTCCATCATGAGCTATTGAGATTTGGTGTTTGTTAACCTTCCTAAGCTTGAATTGAGAAAGGCTCAATTCTTTTGAGTTTACCTAAGGCTAAGGAAGTCATGGGGTGTGTTAACTTATATTTTGGTGGTTTGGAATGGGGGAGAATTTTAGGATGTTGAACTTTGAGGGACCTTGATGGGGGTTGGGGTTTTGGTGCCATAGAGCTTGTAAGCTAGGGGGTATGTCTTTAGAATCAAATCATTATTTGTTTTTTTTTTTTTAGTGATTGAGCCCTCTTTGCTTCAAAGTTTGTGGAGCTCCCCATGTGAATCACTATTTTGGATTAGATCATTCATGGGGAGGTAGTGGTGAAATGGTCTGAGCTCAAAATGGATGGGGATTGATGTGGTCTATGTTCTCTAATGGTTGGAGATGTTTGAGGTAGTGGGGTGAAAAGGACACCCCATGGTTGGTGAACAAAGTTTTATAACCTTGTGGTCATGACTTTCTTAAGTCAATAGCTGGGCAAACTAGCTTTGAGATTGTTAGGTCAGCTAATGTGACTTAAGGGATGATTAGGTGATAGTCCAAGCTAAAGGGAAGAGAACACTTATTTTTTATTTATACCTTTGGTTTGCCTTGGGTGGGATGAACTAGGTTCATAATGAGTCAAGAAACTTGGGTAGACTTTTGGGGACCTCGAATGAGTCATGCCAAATTTGGTGAGATTTTGATTTGATTTGATTTGGTTGAGTTTGAGTCAATGTGATTTATTTAGATCAATGTGGGTCAATTTTAGCAAAGTGGACCAATTTAACAAATTAAGCCTAAGGGACTATTGGATTATGTTCAAATGTAAAATTAAAATATTTTGGTGAATTTGGTTTAGATTAATTTTGATTCAAATTGAATTTGGCTCCGTGTAGTATAAATGGGTTTATTTGAGTTAATTAAACCAATTGATCAAACTAGGCATCAATTTATTATGTGTTGGGCTCAATTGTGTGTGTGTGTGTGTGCTAATAATTCTAATATTTTGGATTGGTCCTAGTTGGCTTGGATTCTTCTTAACATGATATTGGCCCTATATGGTTCAATTGAGTGAATTTAGTGGGCTATGGGGACCTATTGATCAAATTGACCTAATTAAGCCTGAAGTCTTTTACATAATTCATTTATATTTCTAAAGCTATGGGCATGATCAATTTTAAGTGATTTTGATTTAATTTAGATTCGGCCCATTAAGGCCTAGATGGGATAAGTTTGCTAAGTGAGCCAATTAAACAAATTAGGCTTTGATTGAGTGTTATTAGTGTTTTTAGAGTCTTTGGGGTGACTGGTTTATGGTCAATTTTGATTTTAGTTTTTGTTTAAGTTATAGTATGCTAAATGGGACACATGAGTTAAACTGGGTTAAATCATCCAATTAGTCCATTTAGAGACTAATTGTGCTATGATTATGTTTAAGGGGATTGAATTCAAGGTTGAGATTCATTTGGTTTAGCCTAGAGGAGCCTAGGTTAGTTTAGAAAATATTGGCTAAATGGGGTCCACTAACCTATTAGGACTAACCCTAGGGCTTAATCCTATTGGTCTTGGGCTTTTGTTTGGTCTTAATAAAAAAGAGTGTGATAAAACTCTAAGTGAGGAGGTGTGTAAAAGGGAGGACAATAATATGTTTCGAACAAGTGGGAAAATATCTCAGTCATCTAAAGGGCAATGTAGGGTTGAATTAAAGTTATCTATTCAAAAAAGAACTAACATAATAAACTTTGAACCAAACGGTGTAACAATGCTTTGTGACTAAACTATGGAATGACTTCATTAAATTTGTATAATTTTGTTGGGTATGAATTTAACCAAAAGTGGTATTAGTCAAACTCAAATTGAATGTGACACAAAGGGCCACCGAGTTCATGAAAAAAGAATTAACACTGTTAAAGGAGTGTAGCAATATTATGAATGGACTAAATAACTATGTATATGATAAACACTTAAGATTATATTAATCAAGTGAGACTGACTAAGAAGATAAAAATGTATTGGTTGAGATACATAGTTCAAAGTAAGTAGATATATTTAGAAGAATTATCTAAGTACTAAACACATTGTAAGTGTGATATTTTGTAATGGGATTGACTTAATGAGGATGGATGATATGTATTTAAGTATTGAACTAAATTATGAAGCTATTTCAAGAGGTAATCAAATCCTCACTATCCAATGTGAGGTGGTCCTAACTGTGTTCTCCAAGAGTTAGTGACCTACTTAGGTCAATCAGTGTGCACAAATATTAGTGTAGATGGAGTTAATTATTACAATTAACTCTATAAATAGAAGGAAAGATGAGATTAAATGTAATTAAGTTTATAACTATAGTACTAGTGAATGGGATGCATGACTCTATTCTAATGCATAAGCTTGTCCTAAAAAGGGTATTGACATATGGTGCTCTATTATTTTTGAGATAAAATTAGGTCTAATGATTACTTTAAATGTCATTTTACTTAATTAATATCTTTCTTGATAAACATAAAAATATGTGAATATGGTTATAAGTGTCAAACAAATTATGATGAACTAACTCATATTGATAACTTTAAATTATTGCTCTAAGGGTCACCAATTGGATGTAAGCCTCATTATGGAAAAATAATAAGTTGATATTATTGTATTTTTACATCATAATTTAATATAATTTTTTTTAATGTTCTAAAAATAGTGAAAAATTTGTAGATACTTATTAGACCAAGTGTTGAATGTAAATATATCCTTAGGTTGAGGAGGAACCTCTTGAGATATTTGAAAATAGTATTAAGAAAAATAATATAAATAGGAATAGAGAAAAGAGTGAGAGAATAAATGAATTTTATTTTTCTATAACTCTGAGTAAAAAGACTAGGGGCTTAGAGAAAAGAGCTAAAAAGTTCCTCTAAAGGAGAAGCTCATCTCTATTATACTGGTGAAGGGGAGATATTGCATATGGTAATTACAAATAAAGCAGATTGAGTATAAGTCAGAGTTTGCCTTGACTTTAGTTGAGTATGCTTAAATGAGTGGAGATCTCAATGGCTAGTGGTAGATTGTATGCCATCTTGTTGACCCATAAGTAGAGGTTGAGTCACTAAATAATGATTATCCACACTTTCTCCGGTCACTTACAAGTATAATGCAAATATATATTCCTTGCTCACTCTCTTTGAACTTTATTTCATGAATAAAAAACACAAATTTTCTTCCTTCTATAAAATATAATAATATTATTTCTTCTATCAGGTGAAATTAAAAATAATTTTATCTAAGCGATAATGAAGGCTACTTCTCATTAGAATTATGAGGTTACTAGTATAACTAATGTTATACTTTATACAAGCACTCTATTTGGGACTTGAGGGACATATTGATTAGTGGCTATCCATCTTTGGATAGTGTAATAAATTCTATGAATTAGATGAATCCTTCATTATTTGTCACATGACTTAGCGAGCAAACATTTAAGTGCTCAGTGGTTGGTTTTTTATTTTGCATATAGTTTAGTTACTGATATGATGAACTATCTGCCTTATACTACAGTTGTCAATCACACAGAGTGTTGGTTTTTTAAGTTTAATTATTGTCCTCATGGGGCATTGATCTTACACTATAGTTGCCAACCACATGGAGTATTGATGTTTTATGTTTAGTTGCTGATCTCATGAGGTTTCGGTCTTACACTATAATCACAAACTATAGAGAGTGTTGGTCCTTTTTAAGTTTAGTTTTTGACTACACGAAAACCGTATGGATTGTTGGTCATTTTTATGTTTAGTTGCTAACCTCATGGGGTGTTGGTCTTACACTATTATTACCAACTTCATGGAGTATTGGACTTATCTAAGTTTAGTAGTACACCTCACGGGGTTATAGGAAAAAAATTATGATACAATATAGAATTTTAAGAATTTTTTATTCGGATGATCAAATACGTTATTAAGGAATAAACATAATCTCTTGAAAGATAAAGATGTTATCATATAATGGATTTGATCATTTAATAAAAGACTCTTAAAGAAAATGGGTCTTTCATATATGAGAGATATTTTTCCAAAACTATATGGAAAGTAGAATAGGGTTTAATTTAAACTAGGTTCATGGTTCCCCATAGAGGCAAGCCCATATTGTTAATTACATCTTAAGAAGGGTCTCTTCTTAAGAATACTCTAAATTAAAGAAATAAGTTATTATTCCTAAATATTTTTGAGGTGGTTTTCAAAGGATTGATCATTGGAATTTTCAATTAGGAGAAGTTCAAATTAGAGAGAATTATTTTTAGAATTTAAATAGGATGAAGTAGGAAATGCCTATTGATAGTAAGATGCCCAATAGACATTTTAACTATCCTATAATTAAGTTTAACTTTGGGGATTTAATTTAAATTTTGAGTTCACATTTTCTTAGAAGTCTAGGATTTAGATTCAAGCAGTATAAGGCTACAGAAATGCCTATGGATAAAAACTTATTCCTAAAAAAGATGTTTTATAACCTAGTCTATAAGTGCTTCTGACACATGTTAGATACTTGACCTAATTTCATTTTGGGAATTATCAAACATTTTTCTCACTTGAGAGAACTAACTTATCCCTGACTGTTCTGGACTCACAACCCTCCTGGAGAGGGCAACTAGCTAACACCACTTAAGAACATTTTAAATTCATGATGCCAAGTTTTATCAATGCAAGATGGTAGGGTTATTGCATTTTGTGGTAAAAATTTTATATATTTCTGCCTTCATCTATCCCTTTCCCTTTTGGAAAAGAGGATAAATTAAAATAGAAATATAAAAAACTTTGTTGGGACACCACGTAGATCCTCAGATGTTCTTATTAGGGTGATCGGGAACGGCATTGAGAAAGGTGTACTATATCGAAAGATAGAAGTCACCACCCTATAATGGACCTAATCACCTTAATAAGGACTCCTATGGACTATGGGTCTTTAGAATGTACTGGAGATTCTTTGACTACTTTACATGAAAAGTAAAGCAGGGTTTATTTTAAATTAGGTTCGTTAAGTTCTCTACAAGGGCATTCCCCATAGTTAATTACATCCTAAGAAACAAGATTCCTTAGGAATACTCTCAATTAAGGTAAATGATCATTATCTCCAAAGATTTCAAAATGTAAGACTATCAATCGATTAGTTTATTTTTAGAAAATTCAAGTGAGATCGATCAAGAGGAGGAAGTTCTTATCGAATCCAAAAGAGGAATAAGTAGGGGATGCTTATGATACTAGAAAGCCTAGTAAGCACCCCAAACTATCCTATGGTTGGGCTTTATATTTTTGAAATTGAATTGATTTATTTGAGTTGAATTTTTATTAGAAAATTAGGGCTTATAATTCCATGATATAAGGTCATGAAAATGCTAAGAGGTGAGGATTTATGCTCGCAACCCGCAAAGTGAAGTAGCAACCTCTGAACCTGAATCTAGAGAACTTTGGCGAGGGCCAAAAGCATGACTTAAATCTAAGGAAAAATGGGTATTTGATTTTCCTCCATGAGAGAGGATAAATCACCCGACTATTGGGCTTACAACCGCCTAGGGGTGGCCGCCAACTAACTCCTCCTACAATTTTAAAACATGTAAGCAAGTCAAATGCTTTTGCAAGATGGCTAAGTTGTTATTTATTTAGAAAGAGACTAAGTCCTTAAATACACTCCCTAAGAGACTAGATCATATAGGGCATGAATTAATGACTTAAATCTAATACAAATTTTGTTACCTTTTATTTTCATTTTGGACAATCAATTTGACACAAGCTTTAGGATTCATATGCCTAATGCATGAGAAATTAGATTATGGGCCAAAATCAATAAGATAAGGAGGTGTATTTCCACCATGGCTCTCAAAGGTCAAGCTATGTTCTCTGAAAAAGGTGGAAGCCCTCCAATCAAGAGTGAAACAGTATGCTTTTTATGCATGATGTGAGAAAGAAAGTACAACATCCAATTAAGGGGTTGCTAATTCTTTTATCATGATTTATTATCTGAGCTTTAAGTGAGGTTATGAGTTATTTATTTTTGGTTTGAATTATTTATGTTGGATGGAAAATTTATTTTCCTAAGAGCCTAATCGTCATCCATGACATACATCAAAGAAAAGAATAAACTAGGAAAAGATGCCATCTTAATGCACAAACTAAACAAATATCAATCAATTTATAAAACTAGTGCAAAAGAATAAAAAGTTATTTGTAGTCGGGCTCCACCTCACAAACCCAAAAATAAATTGGGTAGCCGAGCTCTACCCTTATACAACCCGGATTAAAAATTAAAATCAAGAAGAAATTCATTGTTATGATGGTCTTCATTCTTCATTTCTTCTATCTTCATTTCTTCTTTCTTCTTTCTTTCTTCTTCTTTTGGTTGGTTAGAATGTGGTTTCTCCAAAGGCTTCACATGATACATAAGGCATAGCCTTATAACCAATGTTCATCCTAATATCCCATAACAATCATTCCAAAATCCTAATTGCAAAATTACATGAAAATGGGAAAAAGAAATCTAACTAAAATCTGCAAAATAGAGATTAGCCCAACAAACCATACAATCCCAAGCATGTATATATATAAGTTGGACTTAGCACCCCACATGCATGGGTAACCAAGTCCACTGCTATTTTTGATTATGCTTAGGGGTATAAGCACTTGCACAATAAAAGTAGTTATATTTTATTACAAAGACTTAAGCACAATCCCTAAGATAATGGTTAGACTAAGATTGCCTACCATTCGCCTACGCACACACATAACATCGAGACTAAAACATTATATCACAAAACAAAAAGCAAATATCAAACCATGCATCGCCCTAACTTAAAGTTAGAAGTGGTGACTTAGCTTAATGTGTGTGTTATTAAAGGTTTGTGTGGTATGCTTAGCTAAGCTTTAAGGTTGAAGTTTTCTAAGTATGAAAATGTTCAACTTAGAGGGTTTGTTTCATATAAGTGATTTAGTTATTTTGGTTGATTTTATTTTATATTTTTGATTTGGTTTGAATGAATCCTATAATTAATTACTAAGTTGTAAAGAGAGGAAAAATGAAGAGGACTTCTCTTTCTTCCCTACCTTGGGTAATTTCTAAAGTATATTCATATTTGATTTTTATTTAGTGAATGTTTTATTATGTGTTTTAATTAATCCTAAGTTTAGATTTTCCTTAAATAAACCTATTAAAAAGATAATTTTTAAGATTAAGTGAAATACTATCACAAAACACACATCACTTCATTTCTTTCCCAACATGTGTAACATGCATATGGATGAATCCTAAGCATATCTATACATGCAAATGGAAATATTTAGTACACCTTAATGATGAATGCTAAGAGAGATACTTAAGAAAATTTGGATGCTTCATGATGCATGATTTTATTAAGTAGAAAAAGAGTGATTCTTTTATCCATTTTTCATATGCACATTTACAGGTATAAAAGACATAAGTGAGTATGGTGCCATTGTTAGCACCAGGGATGTAAGATACAAGACCTGCTTAGGGAAACTTAAAGCCTCGCAACCCCGGGGTTTTCCATACTAATATACCACTTTTCTTAAATACATGTGCATGTACAAAAAAGAAATATATGGAAAGAGAATCATGCAAAAAGTTTATGTTTGTTTGATTTTAGTTGGATTGTTTAGTTTATATGTATGATGTGGAATTCCTTCTTAAGTCATGACATGGAGTGTATAGGAATGGATTTAAGCAAGTGTTATGTCCTTTTCAAATAGACTATACACTTCGCAAATCCTATACATGTCTATGTTAAGAAAGAGAGGAGGAATCACATACCACATTTTATACTCACATGCAAGTAAAAATAATTATAAGTAGCATACCTTTCAGTTATGATATTTGATTTATAAACTTTGAAAATAATTTTGGATTTAATAATGATAATAGCCATTCATATTCTTACTTTAGCCAAAACATGTAATTTGACATAAAGGAAACATTTCATTTTTAATTTGATTTTTAAAAGGCATGAATGCATGATTTTCATATGACATACATATTTAGCATGCTAGGAAAGAAATAAAGTGATGAAAGCATGTAAATGCATTCACCCTAATTAATTCCTAAAGACAATCTTATGAAATAGAATTATTTAAAGCAAATCAAATTTGTTTTAAAGAGATTTTTTAGTTTTTTTTTTTTGAGTTTGATTTGAATTTAGGAAATGTAAAGAGGTTTGCTGGTCCTAACCCATTTCCCACATGTGTATGTTGTTTTAGTTAAATTTGAGAACCATTAGGTGAGTTTTATGCTTTGCTTAGGTTAAGGTGTACATTAAGTTCCTTAATTATCCCTTTCCTACATCACTTTAACATATTTAATCAAATAATTATGAGCCAATGTATGATATAAAACCACACAAGGAATTTAAGATAGCAATGAACCTATGAAAGAAAGGTGCCTAATACAATTGGCTCATAATTAGTGATTAATTAAGCTAAAGGGTTTAATTTAAGTACTTTCATAACCCTTCCCACACATATGGGTTAAGTATAATTTCTTTAAGCTACTTAGGTTATTGAACACCTAAGCACCTACCCAAGATGAATTGATCAAGTTCTGGAATGTTTGAAAAATGTGATTAGGCTAATTAAGAAAGTCATTAGTGGGTTAATCATTAATTAAGTTTAAATTAAGAAAGAAGGGGGTGTTTAGGGAATAATTTAGGAAAAATATCCCAAAATCATTCCATAAACCTCCTATTCACTTAAACAATGCTCAATTATCTTAATCAAAGGATTAAACCTATGTTCACATATTCAATTACCCTTAATTACATTAAGAGGGTGATTAAGGATTCATTATATGATTTCCCAAATTAACTCATCAATAAATCTCAAGAAAATTAAGAGAGGCAGTAGTCATTCCACTAGATACACTAGAGAAGTTTGAAATGAATTAATGAAATAATTATGGTGTAATTAAGGTTATTAAGTTTTCATTAAAACTAATTGAGGAAAATTCACTATTCAAAATCCATTAGAAACAATTTTAGATTATTCTCCAAAGAAATATCTTTATAGTGCATTTTACTTTGTATTTTTATGAATTTTCTAGAATTAATTATGCAATTATGAAGATCCAGCCAATAAGGATAATTAATTAAATCCCTAATTAGATAACTAATCCCATCGGCGCCGCGTCGACCATTGATGTGGCGCGCGCTTTCCACGTGGTGTGATGGGATTTGTCACTTAAGTTGTCACATTTCAATGTCGCGTCAGCAGGGGCGCTATGCACTTTCTCTCTAGATCATCTCATCAAGGATCAGACTATTGAGATCGAGCCCATGGTTCTTAAAGGATAATCGGGGGATCCTACGTGGCTTGATCATGACCGTCCATCCAAAATGCATGGATGGATGGTCCATGATCTATCATTGATCTTTCCTACGAGAGTAACGTCCACTCCTTAGGGCAAGATCCAAGCTCGATTGAGCTCGATTGAGTTTAAACTCAACCCACACCATCATCATGCAAGGGAGAAGACATCCAATGGCTAATTTTTCTTGAGATAAAAATTCTCTTCATAAAGGACCACACACACCCTATTCTAGGCTCATTTTGAAGGCATACATCACCGGAGGCTATCATAGGCGCTCCAATACATTAAGGTAGCTTTGTCTAGTAGAGACGAAGCCCTGTTGAATATTTGAGGCTTTGGTATTGGGTAGATCCTTCTATTGACCAAGGTGATCCTCCTAAGCTTACAGCCTTGATCAGTCCCACCTCCCTTGCCTTGAGCTCTTGTAAAACACCTTAGGCAAGCTTGATTGACTCCTCTGAAGATGCTTGCAAGAGGAATTGAGCTTTGGAGTTGAATTGGCTAAGTTGGGATTTCACTTGAGCTCCCCTATTTTTGGCTTGAAGAAATCGAGAAATGGAGAATTGGAAAAGGGTTGAGGAAGCTTGTTGGAACCTTGGGGTGTTAGCTCTGAGTTCCCTAAGCTCAATCGAGTATGAGTGTGTCAAAATGTAATGAAATTAGGGGGAGTATATCTCTTAGGTGGATGGATGGTGCCCTTTACTATTTTGGATCAATTGATTGGATGAGTTTGTTAGGTTGTTTTGGCTTGCACATGGTTCAATTTTGGAAGAGCAAGGTAGTGGAGAAGTGCCATGTGCTTGAAATGGAGGGGAGGAGTGATTGACATGTACTTGAAATGGAGGGAGTGGTCAGTTTTGACCTTAGGTTGAGTTTGGTTGACCCAAACTCAATGTGTCTAGTGGACCATGCTCACTAGTGTCCACTTGGTCCACTAAGAGGGTGTCAAGTGGCCACTAGAAGGATATAGCCAAATTCCAAGTGGAATTGGCCTTAGGTTATCCATTCACCTAGGGGTAAAATGGTCATTTGGCTTGGATTTCTATTTTAATATGTTTGGTATGACTAAAAAAATGGGTTGGGCCAAGTTTTAATGAATTTGGAATTGATTTGATGTGATTTGGCTCATATTGACCCATTTAGGTCAAAATGGGTCAACTTGGGTCAAGTTGACCAATTGGTTAAATTGGGTCAAACCAAGGTTGAGTCAAGTTCATATGACCATTTGGAATGTTTTGGCATCATTGGTTTGGTTCAATTTGATTTACATTTAAATTTGGTTCATTTGATTTCATTTAGGTCAAATGGGTCAAGTTGACCAATTTGACCTATTTGACCTATTTGGGTTAGGTCATGGGTTGGTTTAGGCTTCATTGGTCATATGAAATGTATTAGTATCTTTGTTTCTAATCAATTTTGGTTTAATTTGATTTTGGCTCAATTTGACATTTTAGGTCAAGTTGGGTTTAAGGTTAATTGGGCTAGGTTGGGTCTAGTTGGCCAATTGGGGCTTTGGTCAAGTTCAACAAGTGATTTGGAATGAACTTGACCCATTGGTTTCAATCAATTTGGCTTAGATCAAGTTTTGACACATTTTGACTTTTTAGGTCAAATTGGGTCAAGTGGCCAATTGGGTTAGGTTAGGCTCAAATGATGACTTGGTCAAGTTCAAACATTGATTTAGAATGAGCCTAGATCAATGGGTTCAATCAATTTGGCCTATGGTGGATTTTGGCTAGTTTAGGTTTCATTTTGGCTAAGTGTTGACTTGGTCAACCCTTAGGTTTGATTTGGTTTGACCTAATTTGAGTGATTGATCATCTCATGATGATTGTTGCTCACAATGTGAGGCTTAGGTGGGCTTAGTTCAATCTAATTTGGGTAGGATTAGAATTTGGCTCAAAAGGGGTACTTTTGGTCACTTTGGGTCAAATGAGCCTAAGTGGGTCAATTGACTTGATCAAGGCTTGAATCAAGTTTGGTTGAACTCACATATGGACTTATGATTGAAATATAAATCCATTTGCAAGTGATTTAGAGTCAAATGGGTTTAGATTCATTTGACAATTTCAAGTTTAAAATGGTGAACATAAGTTTGACTTGGGTTTGATTTTTGGATTTAGTTTTGATTTGATGATTGAAGTTTATGTTTATATTTGGATTCATGATTGAAGGATTGATTGAATCATGAAGAAAAAATCAAGAGTTTGGCTTGATTTGAATTTAATTTGGCTAAGTTCAAGAATTTGACTTGAAATGCTTAGGTTGAATTTTGATTAGATTTGGATTTAAGTTTTGAATTTTGGTTTGATGATTGAAGTTTATGTTTATATTTGGATTCATGATTGAAGGATTGATTGAATCATGAAAAAAAATCAAGAGTTTGGCTTGATTTGAATTTGATTTTGCAAAGTCCAAGAATTTGACTTGAAAGGCTTAAGTTGAATTTTGATTAGATTTGGATTTGAGTTTTGAATTTATTTTTGTATAGTTGAATTTATATTTCATTTATATTTATGAATATAAATAAGAATATTAATGGGTTATGAGAAAATTTCTTGAATTTGAATTGATTTAGATTTGATTTAGGCTAAGTCCATAAGATAGAATCAAAGTGACTTAAGAAAACAATTTTGAAATTTGGAATTTCAATCATAAGCTTCAATCATTTGGAACTGATTTGAGTTTGGGAAAATCAATTAAGTTGGAATTGATTTAAGTTTTGATGTCGATTTGATTTGGAGTGGATTTGATTTGATTTGGAGTTTGACTTTGAAAGGAGGAAGTGAGGATTTTTTTCAATCTATGGGGTTTGCTAACACCCCAAGGCATAACCTATTCCTATGGCTAACTCTTCTAAGTCTCTGGTTAAGTGTTCACCTAATCACTAGAGGTGTCTTAAAACTAAAGAAAACTCTTAGTGTTTAAGAGAAGTCCTATGTCTAAGATGGAGGGTTTGAGAGCTCATCCTAAAAATGAGGTCAACACATTTTTAAGAAAGGAATCTATGAACCTAGACTCAATCCCTAATCCCTAAGATAATGTGGGGTATGAAATGCATCTAACTAATGCATATTTTTTAGATATTTATAAACTTTGACTCTATAATCATTTTAGGCCATGGGTATGAAATTTATGCCTACATGGTATGTAATTAGAAGAAAGTCATGGGCCAAATCAATAATAAAAGGGAGGCTTCCCTAAGAAGACGGTCATCCTCACAGGTCAAATCCTCCTTATGTGCAATGGGAGAAGTTGCCCAATTCAAGGATTGAAGCGATCTGATTGCATGATTTTCAAGTGCTAATTGGTTTCTAATTGATTTTAAATTATTTTATATTTATATTCGATTTTCAATTGCATTTATTTTTATGTTTGAATTGATTAAATTTAATTGGGTAGAATATTTTGTTTTTTTCCTATGAGCCTACATCCAGGCATTCATCACAAAAAAGAACAACACAGAAAGAAACCTAGAAAAGTAAGTTGATTATATTATGCACCCAAAATATATTAAGCCAATTTAAATTTATAAAACAGGCCAATGTGGAAACGTACTACTATACACTCCAAAAGAAACAAAAATAGGCAGTCGAGCTTTGCCCTTATACAGCCCGGCCTAGAACTACAAGTTTAGATCTATGGGCCTTCTTTCCAAGATCATTTCCTTCTTCATGGACCTCCATTGAGCATCTTAAGAGACCTCTACACCATCTCCTAATCCTAAACCCAATAGATCCTAACCAAATTCTAAGTTCAATTTTTCATTTTTAAATTCAAAATAAATCCTAAGCCATATAAAACAAATGTCAGAAAATATAAATAACAGTTATATTTTTCAAACATATGGGTTTAGCATTAGTTGCTTATCAAGCCCACCTATCATATAGATTATGTTAAGGGACTTTTCAGCACCTACAAGCAAACAATAATTCTATAATTTCTATTTATGATAGCAGTCCCTTTAACATAGTCCCCTATAGGAGACAATGTTAGTTCTAGAAATAACATCCTATCATCCAGACTATCGAAAATCAATCCTAGCCATACATTCTAAAATAGTACACCACAAAATAATAAAAATAATTCTCATCACATAATCACAAAAAATCATAGAAAATCACAGAACATCCTAACCTAATTCTAATATATGTGACCTATAATTGTAGTGTGTGAAGGAAAGGGTTTGTGTGGTAAGACATTACTAAGCTTTATGATTTTTGTTTTTTATTTCCTTAGTTTTGAATGTTGGTTTATTTACCTTTGGATGAATTTAATTCAAATTATTTAATAAATTTTCTTCATTTTGGGTACATTTTATTATGTTAAAATTAAAGTAAGTTTTCAAGAGTGAAGAATAAAATCAAGCCCATTCCATTCAACACCCTAAATCCTAATAGGATGATATCTTTATTCTAAGGTAAAGATTCATCCTAAGGATCTAACTAAAATCCTAAGTATTTTAATTTGAACTTGAATTTAGACGATTTGACTTAGTTTAATTTATTTCATTTTGTTTTATATTTCTTTATTTAGGCATTTTATGATTTTGGTTTAAATTAAGTTATTCTATTTCTTGTTATGATTTAGTTTAATTTTTTCTTTAAGTTAATCTATTTATCATTATAATTTGAGTTTCTTTTAATTTCTTTGATTTAAGATTGTGATATTGATATTTATCATTTATTTCCTTAGTTTGATTTATTTTACATGTTTACTTAATTGATTATGATGACTTTTATTTTGTATTGAATTCATCTTTGATTTAATACTCTGTTTAATTCAAGGTAAAACTTAAATGTAGGTATTTTCTCTATTCAAACTAAGTTAATTTCATTTTCGTTAATGTGAGACTTTGAAGTTAATTTCATTTGTTTATTTTCATTAATGTTCATTAACCAAAATAAAGTTATATTCAATTTATTGTGTTTAAAATTATTCAATTTATTACATTCCACTTCTATAACTTATTTATATTAATGATTCTTTCATTATGTAATATTTGTAAATTGTTATATTTAATGATTCCAAATTGTACATTATGAGAGGATTCCATTTATCTTAATTACTTTAAAACAAAAGAATGATATTTATGTCTTTTGAAAAGAACATTTTTCTTATTGTAAATTTATTCTGACTTACGTGAATAGAGAAAAAGTTATTCCCTGGTTTATTAAATATGCTTTATTACTATGTCATTTTTTTATTTTAATTCATTCTAGTTTAAGGTTTTAATTACACTTAACCTTTTTTAAACGTTTACATTTCTTTTTCTTATGGTTACATACTTATCTTTTTTATGTTCACCTTTTCACCATTTTATTTCCTTGTGCAAATGATATTAATGTATTTATGTATAGATACCTTATATATTTCAAAAATTGATCTTTGTATATTTATATTTATATAATGAAATTATTATGATTTAAATGCTTATCATAATTAAATATGATTTAAGTTTCATATTTCCTTTAGTTATGATCTTTAACATAGAGTTATTTGAATTCTATTATTTTCAAGTGACCTATATATTTTATTTAAGTGTTTTGATATTAACTATAATGTTTTAAATTTGTATTATAAATTTTATAATTTATGTAAATTTTTTTTTAATATTTTCTTCTTAAATTGGCCTAGAGGCTTAGAAATTCAAATACTCCAAATCCAGAGGTCAAATAAATCAGAAATGTTTTATGGCAAGTGGGGTTCCTTGCTTTTTTTAATTTCCCTAAAGTTTTACTTTGATCGGATGTGTGATTAAAGCATAAATTAGGCTTAATTTAATGAAAATTATTTAAGGGTTTTAGTTTTACTTGAAACACCTCAGAAATATACAACCAAAGAGGGTTTATTCCTAAAGTTTGGTTGATTTATTACAATTAATAGCCTAATTAAGCCATTTTATAAATTATTATATTCTAATAAGTTTTAATAGTTTATTTATGATCATTAGAGTATATTAAGATGTTTTAAATCATTTTGATCAATTTCCATCATTTATTTCATTTATTATTAATTAATTTTATGAATATTAAGGTTTACGATTTAAAATTTCCAATATTAGGATTCACTGCTCAATAAATTATGAAAAATTTACATGATGTGTGTCTTAACATCAATTTTAATCCCCCAAAGGTTTATTTTAATTGGATTATTAATTTGGGAGTAATTAAAGTTTGAAGGTTTACATTCAAACCTAAATTAAGGTTAAAATACCCAAAATAATTTAGAGATTTTAATTTTAATGGGTTTCTCTCATCAAGAAAAATCCATAAAGCCCAAATTTATAATTGTTGGATTTATTTTTATTGTTCGATAAATTTTTGACTTTCTGTGAATTTTAGTTGATTTTTTAATTAATTAAATAAGGGATTTACCTATTTTATAATGGCAAGCCGACGTGGCATTTCCGCCATGTATTAGATGCTATTTGAGATCCCGCATAGCATCCACATTAAAAGTGGTGCCACACGAGGCAATCTTTGACTATACGATCAAAGATCAGACGATCCCGATTCGATATGTGGTTTCCTTTATCAGATTTAATTAGAGATCTGGCTAGATCTTGACTATTTGTTTCTTCTAAAAGGAATAGACAAAAAAATTATGTCTCCTACACCGACGGCGGACACCGATAGCCGTCCATCATTTTTTCATGATTTTTGTCCATCTAACTGTTGAAATCGCACGATTTTGATTGCAAATTCATCATTGAATGCAATTAAAGGGATCTAAGTGCTTTGATCTCACTTAAGATCAAACTTTCTTTAAAAAACACCATAACATAAAGCTTAGAAGAGGTCGTTAATGGCATACCCGCCCCGATCTCATGGGTCAACTCCAATAGCTATGGAATGGTACGGGAAGCTCATGTGCCATAGGAATTGGATTGCCTCCCTCTAAATGGGATTTTTGGCCATCTAACTGTTGAAATTGCATGATTTTGATTGCAAATTCATCATTGAATGCAATTAAAGGGATCTAAGTGCTTTGATCTCACTTAAGATCAAACTTTCTTTAAAAAACACCATAACATAAAGCTTAGAAGAGGTCGTTAATGGCATACCTGGCCCCCATGATGATGGTCAACTCCAATAGCTACGGAATGGTACGAGATGCTCATGTGCCAAAGGAATTGGATTGCCTCCCTCTAAATGGCTCCCTAGACCAACCTCGGTTTGAATTCTAGTAGTGTTGGTCATTCTCAGACCTCCCGGTGATGAGGCGTGTGGGGAAAGCTTGTTTCAACTTTGTTTGAGGTTGAGAAGGTGATGGGACGGTTATTTCCACTTGGGAATTGCACTATTGGTGTATCTTTCTTTGGTCAGGTCTTAATATATATATATATATATATATATATATATATATATATATATATATATATATATATCTCTCTCTCTCTCTCTCTCTCTCTCTCTCTCTTAGTCAATTGGCTGAGCTAACCACAATCTTTGGGAGTTAGCTACCATGCCTCTCAGCCATCTTACACCTGTCTAGGATGAAGAGGTGGAGAGGGAATTGAGTTATGCAAATGGAATATGGTTTATTATCCATTTGACTAGTTATGGCATCCTTTGATTTTGATTTATGTAAAGGGTGCTTAAGTGACTTGATTAAGGATGAAAATCATCATTAATGAAGCCTATGAATGTTTTATTAACATCCTAGATGGATTGGTTAAAAATGGGATTGAAAACTTTTTTGGGTTAATGCACTTAATTATTCCTTACATTAGTTTAATTTAGGTCATCCCAAATAATTTATTAGCCTTGGTTCAATGCTTAATGTATGTTCATTTCATCATTAATGGACCTTTAGATAAAAGGGTGTCAAGATTTTAAGATTTATGGAGTATTTAATCTAGGTTTAGTCCATTTAATATAATTGAATCAGGATTGGTTTTAATTAAATAAAATAGTTTATTTGGCTTAATTATGATGTGTTTAATTTTTAATGGGGTTAATCCAAGTAATTTAGAATGCATTGGATTAAACAATTCCAATTTTATTTCATTTTGAACCCATTTGACCCAAGTTGGGTTTAATGGGTTAAGTTTGGGTTCATTTGGGTCAAATGACCAAATGACCAAATCTCTGTAACACTTAACTTAGTCTTATGCTTCTCTTTTATTGGATAACATTCTGCACCATAAGTCATTGCAGGTCTTACCACCATCTTATAAAATTTTCCTTAAGTTTAAGTGAAACTTTTCTATCACACAAGAGGCCAGATGCATTCCTCCACTTCAACCATCCAACTTGAATTCTAATAATAACATCTCCATCTATTTCACCATCATTTTAAACAATAGAGCCTAAATATTTGAATCATTCACTCTTATTAATGACTTGTTCACCTAATGTCACAACACTACCACTAGAACTTCTACAACTAAAATTACACTTCATATATTCAGTTTTAGATTTACTTAAACGAAAACCTTTAGACTCTAAAGTTGACCTCCATAATTCAAGTTTCTCTTGGACTTCCTCTCTAGTCTTATCAATTAGAAGAATTTCATGAGCAAAAATTATACACCAAGGTACATCTTCCTGTAAATGCCTAGTGAGGACATCCATAACTAAAGTAAAAAAAGATAAGGGCTTAAAGCTGATCCTTGATATAATCCAACTGAAATAGGAAAATATTTTGTCAATCCACCTTGTATTTGGACATAAGTAATAGCTCTAGTATACATATCCTTAATGACTTGAATATAACCAATATTAACTCCTTTCTATTCTAGAACTCTCCAAAGAACATATCTTGAAACTTTATCATAAGCTTTCTCTAAATCAATAAATATCATATGTAGATCCTCCTTACTTTCTATATACTTCTCCATCAAACCTCTTAACAAATGTATTGCATCCATAGTAGATCTACCTAGCATGAAACCAAACTGATTGTTAGAAACTTTTGTATCGCATCGTAACTTATGCTCAATTGTTCTCTCCCATAATTTTAATGTATGACACATTAACTTAATTCCTCAATAATTTGCACACTCTTGTGCATCATCTTTATTCTTAAATATAGAAACCAACAAACTCTTTCTCCACTCATCTGGCATCTTTTTAGTCATTAAAATAACATTAAAAAGATTTGTAAGCCAAGAAATTCCTTAATCTCCTAAACATTTCCACACTTCTATCAGAATATCATCAGGTCCTACTATTTTTCAACATCTCATTTTTTTAAAGCTTCTCTAACTTCAGATTTACTAATACAATGATAATAATAAAATTCTTTATTTTTTAGAGTATTAAGGTTGCTAAAATCAATCGTACTTTAAGATCCTTTATCAAAATACCTCATCCACCTATTTTCAATATACTTTTCTAAGAAAAGCACTTTATTATTTTCATCCTTAATATACCTCACTTGATCTAGGTCTTTACTTCTCCTATCTCTTTGGTTGGCTAACTTATACATACATCTTTGGTATCTAATCTATTGTATAAAGCACTAAAAGCTAATTTTTTGTATCATATATTGCTTTCTTAGAATCTCTACAGCCACTTTATATCTTTCCCAATTCTGAGTTTTACATCTAAACTAAGTTTTATAACAATGCTTCTTATTTCTTATCTTTTCTTGCACACTCTGACTCCACCACCAACTATTTTTATTAAAAGAAGTTTTTCCTTTTCTTGCACACTTTAATCTTCACTTTCACCTGCATTAAATATTTTTGTAATGACTCATCTCTGAATTTGTATTCTCCGTTGACTTATCTCACTACAAGTTATGAGTCAAAATAGGCTAAAATATGAAACCCAAGCCTTATAGTAAATCTCAATCCAAGTAGAGTCTTGATGATTTATTTATCATCATTTTAAACCTAAATTTGATTGATTATGTAATGGTGATCCTTATCAAACATTTCAACATAATGCCTATCCATATAGCCTATTTATTCAATGAGGCATCAATTTATAGTCGCCATAGAGTTTTTAGGTTGACTGAGATATAATGTGAGTTACTGAAGTTAACTAAAAAATCTGCTAATGCTTGGGCTTTAATCAACATTTTGGAAAAGTAAGATATGTCAAACTCAATTAATTCTACTAACCATTTCAACAACCTCCTAGAATAATTGGGCATAGTGATTATAGATTTGAGGGGGTTATTCATGATGACTTGGATCGAGTGTACTTCTACATATCATTGTAATCATCGAGCAAAAATAATTAAAGTGAATACGAGTTGCTCTATATTTGACAAGGTCAACTTAGTGCCTCATAAAATTTGCTAACATAATAGATGAGCTATTGCATCCCACCTTCTTCCATAATGAAGATATAACTAATCGATGCCTCCCACTACTAAGTACAACAATAAGGTCTCCTACCTTCTAGCTCTATAGTAGGGGTGGTGATGTGACTAGAATCTTTAGGTCATAAAACCCCTTTCATATTTCAGGGTCCACTCAAATCTTTTTTATCCTTTAAGAACTTTGACTAACGGTGAACAACACTCCACAACCTTAGAAATAAACGTGTTCAGCTCTACTGCTCGCTCTTTGAGGTATTACACCTCCTTCACCATTCTTGATGAGGATGTTGACCTCATTTTTGGATGAGGTTAACATCATTTCTGAAATTAGTAATTAGTACACCTAATCTTATATTAGAAGCATTATAAGCACTTAGAATACTATACCTAGTGACCTAGTGCATCGTCCTTGGGTTTGACCTAACCTAATGGGTTTAGGTAGACTCAACTCAAATTCCAAACATGAATTAAATAAAAAAATCCAAATAAAATAAAATAAATTCAAATTAAATCAAAGAATGAATCCAAATCCAAATCACAAATGGTCAACCCATTTAACATAGGTTTGACTTTTGTGCCACCAAGTCTAAGGTCAACTCACCAAAATTTGACCAAATAAAAACATTTCAAATGATTCAAATAATAAAATAAACTTGTTTAAACATGAATTAAAAAAATAAATCCATTAAAGACTTAATTAGCCTAATTAGATCATTTGATCTGAATAGGCCTAAATAAACCTTATTGGGTTCAAACCCAAATCAAATTAAAATCAACTAAATTTGATTGTCCAAAATCATTTGAAAATGATCATTATACATAAATCAATTAATCATTAGATTCAATTTGACCAAATTGATCATTTGACTCAAATGAACTAAGCTTAACCCATTAAGCCCAATTTCGATCAAATAAGTTCAAATTGAAATAAATTGAAATCAAATAAATTAAACAATCCAAATCATCTCACTCATGTGATTAGACATAATTGTGGTCCAAAAAAAATTCTATTAAGCCAAATGGGTCCTTTGTGCACAATTGAAATCAATTTAACACATTTAAGCCTAAATGGGTTAAATTGAAAAGAAATGCAAAATCAACTCAAAACCTAAAGGAATTAATCAAATTAAAACATAATAAATCATCAATTAAACATAATTGAACCCAAATTTAAATCAATTAATCCAAAGAAATGTATTTCAGTAGATTCAAACCTAAATAAATAAAGGTATAAATATGACCCTAAATCCTCCACTAACTTGGGTCTATTTCAAGAGGTGAGCATTATAAACTTGCTTAAGCAATACGTACCGAACGAGTAGGTTGGGAAGATCCAAATGCCTCCATAAGTGAAGTCAAAGGAAGGTGAGTTGGAGTACCAAGTCAACATGCCTTATGGATTCTTCCTCCTCTTATCAATACAAACTCCCTTAGATTTGCTCCAATCACTTGACCACCTTTTGGAAGATATTTCTAGGGGTTTCAATCAATATCCCTCTCCATATGCAAGTAGGATTTGGCTTCCTCCATGGGGGATAACAAGAGAGAAGCTAAGAAATTTCCAAGCAAAGAGCCCCTCGGCCAAAGAGAGAAAGGGGAGGAAGAGACTTTCTCCCATCAAGCTAATCATCCAAACATCCTCACAAGGCCAAGAGGGATCAAACCCACCCTTTGAGCCTACCGCCGGATCAACCATTTTGAAGCCTTCAAACATGACTTTCCCATGAAAAGAGAGGAGAAAGGCTCCCTCCCTATTTTATTCCAAAACATCCACATGATGAAGATAAGTGAATTTGAAGCCTCCCCCGAGTCTTTCGTCATTGATAAGACAAAAATCCACCATGGCCGATGATAAAGCTCTTGGCCTATAATGGCAAAATGAGATGGAGTCTATTCTTTTGCCCAATTGGCCTTCCCAACAGGTTTTAGAGGTCGTAATCTTAAATGAATCCTCACCAAGGATCATCCGGTGAACCAAGGAAGACCAAACCCAATAGGAAATGGTTGATTCTTGGTCTCCATGGAAATCCATGGGGAGGCAAAGCATGAACGTCTTTTTAGAGCTTTGCCAAGACACCACGAAGATGTATTAACCGCCACCACTGCTGAGACCCAATACCGACGAGATATGCTTCAAAACTGACCTCTATAGCATCTCGGTTTGGTCCTTTGTGAAGGGAATTTGATCCCCAAGAGGATCAAACTGTAATGATTAAATAAAAATAGATCCTCGTTTGATTTGCAATCAAAATCATGCAATTTCACCCTTTGATCTTTAGAAATCATCCATATTTGATGGACAATCCTGTTCTTTGATGGAAGGAGGGGAGATAATCCCATCATCTTTGATGGAAGATGACCATGATCTAGCACAATGATTTAATCTGATAGAAATCATGGCAAAATCACGATCCGATTTTGATTAAACAAGGATCAATCCCATGTGGCCACTTTTAACATGGGATCCACATGGATCAAGGCCCAATGTCAATGACATGTTAATAAGCCATATGCCATATTGGTGCTACCATTTAAAACATGATTCCTTATTTTAAATCATTATAAAATTATTTAAAATTTCAAAAACTTTAAAAAATCATATAAAAATAAAATATAAATCTAAAAAATGCAAATGACGGCTCTATGGATTCATCTTAAAGAGTAGAAACCATTAAACCTAAAATAACCAATTAAAGTAATTTTGGATTAATTTGTTTAAATGAAATTAATCAAACTAAAATTAATCACAAATAATTAATCAAATTAAAGTGAAACTGGGGAACTAAAATTGAGATTAAAATACAACTTAGAAAAATAGGTGAAACACTAACCTAAATGTGTAGATTAACATAACAAAACTACAAAAAATGATTTCAATGAACATGAACAATAATAAAATAAATATTAAACCAATCTAAATCAAATAAACCAAATTAAATCAACAAAAAAATGAAAAGAAGAATTGCATATCAAAGATGAAATTAAAATATTGATCAACATTAAACTCAAACCCAAATCATCTAAATGATTCTAAAAAAAAGCTAATTAAGATACTTATGATGGATCTTTAGGATGAATCTTTATCTTAGGATAAAGGTTTCATTCTAATTTAAGATATTGAATAGAATGGGTTCTGCCCAAAAGTGGAATCTATTTTATTCTTCATTCTTGAAAACCTAAACTTCACTTTATCATAAAAATGAATTTAAAAATAAAAACAAAAATCACATATCATTAAATCATTTGAATTGAAACCATCCAAAGGTAAAAATAAACACACTTCAAAATACAAATTGAAACTTGAACTAAAAAGGCCTAGCAAAGCCATTCCATACAAGCCTATTTTCATCACACACTAAATCATTACCACATGGACCCTAAGTTAGTCGATTATGTGATATTCTATGATGATGTGATGTGAAATACCTTTTAGTAATGGTGTATTATTTTAGACCGGATGGTTGGATTGATTGTTGTTACCTAGATGGTAGGATGTCATTTTAGAATTAATACTGTCTTTTATAGGGGATTGTGTTAAAGGGACCGCCATCATATAAATTATAAAATTGTTGTTTGATTGTAGATGTTGAATAGTTTAGATAGCCTAATAGTGTTGACCTCATTTTGGATGAGCTCTCAACCCTCCATCTTAGGCATAGATTCCTCTTAGACTTTAAAGGTTTCTTAGACTTAAGACACATCTAGTGATTAGGTGGACACTCAACCCAAATCTAGAAGAGTTGGCCATGGAATAGGTCATGCCTTTGTTGTAAACTTGCCTACCCTTAGCTTGAACCATTCCTCACTTTCCTGCATTCAAGTCAAACTCCAAATCAATCTTAATTAATTTTCTCCAAACTCAAATTAACTTCATATGATTGAAATCCATGATTGAAATCCATATATGAAACCCATGAATGAAATTCCTAAGTCCAAATTTTCCTAAGTCCTTAATCTTCTCTTAAGGACTTAGCCAAAATCATGATCAAAACCAAATCATTTGAGATTTTCTCATAATTCATTTATATTCACATATATAAATGAAATATAAATTCAAACCAATCAAACTATACTCAAAATTCCAAGTCATCAATTAAAATTTTCTAAGTCCTTTAAGTTTCCTTCATGGACTTAGCCTAAATCATGATCAAACCAATTCCAACTCATGGGTTTTTCTCAAAACTCATTTATATTCACATATATAAATGAAATATAAATATAAATCTATCAAATCAAACCCTCAAATCAAATTCCAAATCTAAAATTTTTCTAAGTCCTTTAAATTTCTTTTAAAGGACTTAGCCTAAATCATGATAAAATCAATTCAAACTCATGGGATTTTCTCATAACTCATTTATATTATCATTTATATTCACATATATAAATGAAATATAAATATAAATCAATAAAACCAAATTCAAAAAATTCAAACTCAAAATTTTCCAAGTCCTTGAATCCTTCTTAATGGACTTAGTCAAATCTTGATCAAATCATTTCAAATCCTTGAAATTTTCTCATGTTCCATTTATATTCTCATTTATATTCACATATATGAATGAAATATAAATTCAAACAATCAAAATCAATCCAAAAATCAAACCCCAAATCCTTTCATGTTCACCCTTTGAATATGAAATTGTCAAATAAATCAAAACCCATTTGACTTCAAACCACTTGCAAATGGATTTATATTTCAATCATGAGTCCATATACAAGTTCAATCAAATGTAAATCAAGCTTTGACCAAGCCATTTGACCCACTTAGGCTCACTTGACCCAAAGTGACCTAAAGTATTATGAGCCAAATTCTAATCCTAACCAAATTGGATTGCATCAAACTCACCTATGCCTCTCATCATGATAAACCATCATCATGGGATGATCAATCAATCAAATTGGGTCAAACTAAGTCAAACCTAAGGGTTGACCAAGTCAACACTTAGCCCAAAATGAAACCTAACATAGCCAAAATCCACCATAGGTCAAATTGATTGAAACCATTGATCTAAGTTCATTCATGAACTATGTTTGAACTTGACCAAGTCAACCTTTGAGCCTAACCTATCCCAATTAGCCACTTCACCCAAGTTGACCCAACTTGACCTAAAAAGTCAAAATGTGTCAAAACTTGATCTAAGCCAAATTGATTGAAACCAATGGGTCAAGTTCTTTCCAAATCACTTGTTTAACTTTACCAAAGCCTCAATTGGCCACCTAGACCTAACCAAGCCCAATTGACCTTAGACCCAACTTGACCTAAAGGGGTCATGTTGAGCCAAGCTTGAACATAGCCAAAATTGATTGGAAACAAAGATACCAATCCACTCCTTATGACTAACCAAATCTAAGCCTACCCATGACCTAGCCCAAATAGGTCAAGTGGGTCAAATAGGTCAACTTGACCCATTTGACCAAAATGAAGTCATATGAGCCAAATTCAAAACTAATCCAAATTGAACCAAACCAAAGCCACCAAAATATTTCAAATGGTCATATGAACTTGACTCGACCCTTAGTTTGATCCAATTTGACTAATTGGTCAACTTGACCCAAGTTGACCCATTTTGACCTAAATGGGTCAACATGAGCCAAACCTTATCAAATAATTTCCAAATCTCATGAAACTTGGCCAAACCTAGTTTCTCCACATACCCAACATATCCAAATTGAAAAATTAGCAAAATGACCATTCTACCCCTAGGCCATAGAACAAATTTTGGCCTAATCCATGGGTAATTTGGTCATGCCCTCTTCATATCTACTTGAAACATTCCTAATACCTCAAGGGGACCTAATGAAGAGTGGTGCATTTAACCCAATGGGTTTGGGTTAGCCCAACTGGACCCAAGGCCAAACCTGACCCCATAGGTCAAATTGGCTCATTCCAAATCCCTCCTCCACCCAATTTGATGCACATGGGAGGTTGGTAATCCACTCAAGGCCTCAAATAGACCATGTGTAAAAAGCTAACAGCCTAAACAACCTCTCCAATGTGGTCAATTGGATTAAAATGGAAAGGGAGGTGTCGATCATCGGATTGCCATAGGGTGAGATATACTCCCCCTAATTCAATTTGAAACTATCATTCCCTCATTTCATTGAAGCATATAGAGTGTTAGGAGAGATCAGAGAGCCATCACAAGTCTTATAAAGATGATTTGAAATTGCTTCTTCTTAGTTTTGTTTATTGAAAAATAGGGGAGATCCTTTGAATCTTCAACTTTCTCCACACTCAAAATTACTTCAATTCCTCTTGCACACTTCCTCTAAGGATCAATTCAAGTGCACCCAAGCATCCATTTGAGTTCCCACAGCAAGGAGAGCCTCAATTGGATCAAAGCCACAAAAGAAGTGAGGTGGTGTTAGTCCATAGAAGATCCACTCAACCCTAAGGCCTAAAAATTTCAACAGTATTTCACTAGATAAAAGCTTCATCATCTCCGTGATCACCTCGATGAGGTATGGAATTTTTAGACCACCTAGCATAAGAGGTGTTGGTCTTTTGTGAAAGGAATTTTCAAGTCAACAAAAATCCACAATTGGATATGCTCCTTAGTAGCTTTAGATGGTGTGGGAACAATTTTGTTCCAATCCGAGCTCAATCGAGCTCAGATCTCCCCTAAGATCATGGACGTCCTCTATTAATCCTAGGGGAAGAACTGGGGATATCCTAGTCATCCATCTATGCATTTTTGATGGACGGTCGAGATTATTCCCACATTTTAGAATTAATAATCCTTTTATATACCGCAGAAGATCCTCATCCGATCTTTGATGAATGGTGGGATCAAAGCATCCTTCCACCATTTAGATGGGATGTTTAAGTGGATGCTCACGCTGACGTGTGTAAAGCACCGCCCGCCACATGTCGCCTGGAGTGAGGATATTAATTTAAGTAATTAAATCGATCTTCTAAAAAATCATATCTCTCAAAATTCAAAAAAATATGAGATAAAATTCTATGGAAAGATAATTTAACCTAGAATATTTTAAAATAATTTCAATGAATTTTGAATTATCCTTTCTAATTTTGGGTTTTATTGGAAATTTTATTTTACTAATTACTTTAATTAAATCTTTGATTAATCCCAAACTTCTTGGGTATGTTTTAGAGATGACTGCCTCCCTAATTTTCTTGGATTTATTGAAGGCTTAATTGGGATAATTGTAAATGTGATTCCTAATTACTTCCTTATGTAATTAAGGATAATTAGGGTTTGATTAGTGTTTTAATCTTTTTGATTAGAGTTGAAGGTTAGATCTAGTAAATAGAGACTTTAGGGAATAATTTTGGGTATTTCCCAAGTTATTCCCTAAACCCATTTTCTTTCCTTAATCTTTAATTAAGGGTTAATTCATTAATTATCCTTAATTAATTTCTAAAAATTCAAAAATTTCTAGAACTTAATTAATCTACTTTGGGTAGATGCTTAGGTGTTAAGAGCCTAAGTTCAATTAAGGAAATCAAAACCCAATTCATATGTGTGAAAGGGTGTTTTGAAATTACTTAAGTTAAACCCCTTAGCTTAATTAACTATTAACTGTGAGCCAAATTGCATTAGCTTTCTTCCTAGGTGCAAAAGTTTAAATTCATTGTGAGTTTTATGTCATCTCATTGGCTCATAATTATTTGGTTAACTATGCTAAGATTATGTAGGTAAGGTTAATTAACTTGCTTAATTCATACCTTAACCTAATTAATACATAAAATGGATCTAATTATCTAAAAATTAAACAAAAATATCAAACACATGTGGAATGGGTTAGGAAATAGCAAACTCAACTCACCTTTTCAAAATTAAATCAAACTTAAAACTAAACAAAATCACATTGAATACACTTTGATTTATTTTAAACTTTCTTATTCCATAAGAATGTCTTTAGGATTTAATTAAAGTGAATGTGTTTACATGCTTTCATTGATTTTTTTTCCCAACATGTTAAATTTGTATGTCATGTGGTTTCATGCATTCATATTTTCAAATTCAAATTTAAAATGAAATTATTTACTTTATCAAATTTGCATGTGTTTAAAGTAGAATTATGAGTGGCTATTATCACCACTAAATTCAAATTAATTTCAAAACATATAAATCAATTATCAAATCTGAAAGTTTAATTATAAGTTTGCATGTGAAAGAATATAAGGATGTGCTTAGCATAGATTTCCTTTCTCTTATGTTAATATAGTTGGTTGTAAGATGTATGGCTTATTTGAAAAGAACCTAACACTTGCCTAATTCCATATCCTATTCATTCCTATGCTATCACTTAAGAAGGGTTACCTATGCTTGCACACATAAATTGCATAAACAAAACAAATCAACTACAACTTTTGCATTCTTTCTTTTTCATTCATTTCTTTTATATTTGTTTGTATTTAAGAAAGTGGTATTAACAACCCCGAGATTATAAGGCTTTTAGTAGCCCTAAGTAGGTCTTGTACCTTACACCTCAAGTTAACAATGGCATGTACTCTTATGCCTTTCTTACTTTCATGTGTGGTGAAAAATTGGATAAAGAAACACTTTTCTACTTAAGAAAATCATGCATACTCAACTTCCAAATTTCTCTAAATGAATTACTTAGCATGCATCATAAAGTGTGTTAAATATTCTCATTTGTATGTATAGATATGCTTAGGACTCATTCGTATACATGTTATACATGTTGGGAAAGAAATGAAGTAATGTGTTTTGTGAATTTGGTTTATTTTATTTAATCTTAAAATGCCCTTTTTTGAATAGGTTTTTTTAGAGTTCATCTAAACTTAGGATTAATTAAAAGAATTTAATCAAAACATTCACTAAATAAAATTAAAATGTGAATCTACTTTAGAAATTACTTAGGTTAGGGAAGGAAAGAGAAGTTCTTCTTTTCCCTCTTCATAACTTAGTAATTAATTGTAGGATTCACTTGAACCAATCAAAACATGAAATAAAATCAACTCAAAATAATTAAACAACTTAAATGAAACCCTCTAAGTTGAACATGTTTTCACACTTAGAAAATTTAAACCTAAAGCCATAGCATACCACACAAAACCTTCAAAGCACACACATTAACCTAAGTCACCACTTCTAGCTTTAGTTAGGTGGTGCATGGTTTGATATTTGTTTTATTTTGATATAAGTTTTAGATGTTAGGATGTATGCTTAGAATGAAGGATGCTCTTAGCCTAATCATTATCTGTAGGGATTGTGCTTAAGGGTGTTATCATAAATAAAAATATAAATCTTTGTGTGCTTTATACCCCTAAGCATAATCCAATAGGCCAAGTGGACTTAGTCACCCATGTGTGGGGTGATAAGTCCAATATACATGCTTGGGATTTGTGTGGTTTTTTTAGCTAATCTCTATTTTGCAGGTGTTAGTTAGATTTTCATTCTTTTCCTTTTCATGTAAATTTGTGCAATTAGATTTTGGAATGATTGTTATAGGGATTAAGATGAGCATTGGTCATAAGATTCTATCTTATGCACCATGTGAAGCCTTCAAGCATCTACCTTTCAACCATCCAAAAGAAGGAGAAGAAAGAAGAAAAGAAGAAGAAAGAAGAAAAGAAGAAAGAAGAATAAAGCTTGAAGACCCCCATAATAATGAATTCCTTGCTTAATTGAAATTTAATTCATTTGTAATTCGGGTTGTATGGTAGAGTTCATTACCCAATTTGATATTTTAGTTTGTGCGGTGGTGCCCACCACAATGACCTTTTATTCTTTTTTGATTAGCTTTATAAATTGATTGATGATTTTATTTAGCTTTTGCATTAAGTGGCATCTTTTCCTAGTTTCTTCTTGCTTTATGTATGGCTTGGATGTGGATTAGGCTCTTTAGGAAAAATAAATCTTTACCCAACTTAACAACTCAAAATTAAAATAAAGAACTCATAACCTCACCTAAAGCTTAGTTTAAAATCAAGATAAAAGAATTAGCAACCCTTAGTTGGATGAGTATTTCTTTTAAAATATCATGCACAAATGCATCTTATTTCACTCTTGATTGGAGGGCTTCCACCTCGAGAAACTTGGCTTGACCTTTAAGAGCCATGGTAGAAACACACCTCCTCCCTTCTCGATTTTGGCCAATAACTTTATTTATCATGCATATATGAATCCTATTAGAGTCAAAATAATTATCCAAAATAAAAAAATAAAATGAAATTTGAATTGCATTAGATTTAGGTCATTTGAAGCATGCCCCTTTACATGATCTAGTCTTATTAGGAAGTGAGGTTAAGGACTTAGTCTCTTTCTAAATAAATAACAACCTAGCTATCTTGCATAAGCATAATGACTTGCTTACATGTATTTAAAATCATTAGTGGAGTTAGTTGGCGGCCACCCCCAGGAGGTTGTAAGTCCAAGCAGTCGGGTGATTTGTCCTCTCTTGTGGAGACAAACCAAATTTTTTGCCTTTAGATTTAGCTCCGCCAAAGCTCTAGATTTAGGTTTGGTTGCTCCCTCTTTATGCATAATTAATTCAACCTCTCTATACATTTTTAATCTTGTGTTAAGGAATCATAAGTCCTAAATTTCTAATGAAAATTGCAACTCAAACAAACTAAATCAATTTCAAAAATGTAAAGCCCAACCTAGTTTGAGATGCTCGTTAGGTTTCTAGCATCATGGGCATCCCTACTTATCTTCCATTTTGGCTTCAATATTAACTCCCTCTCTTTGATCAATTCCATTTGATCTTCAAAAAAGAACTAATCGATTGATAGTCCTTTCCTATTAAAATCTTTAAAGTCAACAATCATTTACCTTAATCCAGAGCTTTCCTAAGGGATCCCCATTCCTTAGGATGTAATTAACCATGGGGCTTGCCCGTGTAGGAAACTTAACGAAGTTTGTTTAAAATAAACCCTACTTTACATTTCTATGTAAAGTAGGGGAAGAATCTCGGTACATATGCACCCATCATCCAAGAGTCCTTATTGAGGTGATTAAGTCCATTAAAGGGTAGTACTTCTTGATGATACCCGATCATCAATAATAAGTACATCTATGGATCTGTGGCATCCTAAAATGATGAATTTATATATTCTTCCTCTTCTTTCTCACCAATGATTTTAAAGACTTTATAGAAATTTTTCATAGATTTTTCTGGCGACTCACTGGATGGTTCCTCTCTCCATTTTGGTAAATGATCATTGTCTTTGAGTATCGATACTGGTTTGTACTTTGGTATGATCCAAGACTATCTTTCTTTCCGCTGGTGCTTAGCTTATTTCATTCTTAAGTTGAGTAACCAACATCTTTAGGTTTTAGGACCGACTGTTGGTCTTAAAACCCCTTGGTTCTCCAATGGGTAAAAATAAAAAAGATCTAAATAAAAGAAAACATTCAAAGACTTCCTCTTATCATTTTTATGATAAGGAAAGGTTCATCCTAAAATAATAAAATAAAAAATAAATTCTCCATAAGAACTTTGCTTTTGAAAAAAGCACCTTTCAAAAATGTGCTTAATAAAATATTTTCCACAAAATTTATCACCCCTCATTTAACAATTCCCCATAATTATTATAGGGATTTTCAAAAATAAAACCAACAAAATTTTCCAAAAGCATAAATGAACATCTTCCTTCAATCCATTTTGATTAAGATTTTATTTTCAAAATAAAATGAATCAATCATCTTTCCAAAATCAAAATCAAAATTAAATTTTTCAAAAGCACACATAAACCTTTCCTTTCAATACACTCACATATTGAAGGAAAGTTTCATTTTAAATAAATTAAATTTTCCAAAAGCGTGAACATCTTCCTTCAATTCATTGATGAAGATTTCATTTTCAAAATAAAATGAACAATCATCTTTCTAAAATCAAACTCAAAATAAAATTTTCAAAATTAGACATGAACCTTTCTATTCAATACACTCTCACATATTGAATGGAAGTTTCATCTCAAATAAAATTCAATTTTTCAAAAGCAAATATAAATCTTCATTTAATATACTCAAATTTATTAAATGAAGATTTCATTCAACTAAAATAAACATCATTTGGAAATCTATTGAAACATATCACACATGTGTTTAAGTTGGAATTCCTCTCTTTCAAAAAAACAATAATCACACATAAAATGAAATTTTTACATTTCAAAAATAAGATTGATCCCATTCCTACATACCCAAATTTGTTGAATGGAAGTCCTCTCTTTCAAAAATTAGAACTTAACAATCATATTTTCAAAATTATAAACACATTTTGGAACTTCATTTAGCATACCCAAAGTTGCTAGGTAAATTCTCCAAATCTAAAATCAAAAATTTTCAAACATATATTTGGAACTTCATTTAGCATACTGAAATTTGCTAAGTAAAGTTTTCATATCCAAAATCAAAAATCAACAATCATATTTTTAAAATTCTAAACACATTTGGAACTTCATTTAACATACCCAAATTTGTTAAGTGAAGTCTCCAAATTCAAAATGCAAAATTTTCAAACACATTTGGAACTTCATTTAACATACCCAAATTTGTTAAGTGAAGTCTCCAAATCCAAAATCAAAATTTTTTTAAACACATTTTGGAACTTCATTTAACATACCCAAATTTATTAAGTGAAGTCTCCAAATCCAAAATCAAAATTTTTTAAACTCATTTGGAATTTCATTTAACATACCCAAATTTATTAAGTGAAGTCTCCAAATTCAAAATCCAAAAAAAAATTTAAACACATTTTCAAATGTCATTTAATATACCCAAATTTGTTAAGTGAAGTCTCCAAATTCAAAATAAAAAAACTTTTAAACTCATTTGGAACCTCATTTAGCATACTCAAATTTGTCAAGTTAAGTCTCCAAACTCAAAAATCAGAAATTTTCAAACACCTTTTGGAACCTCATTTAGCACACTGAAACTTGCTAAGTGAAGTTTCCAAAGTCAAAACCAAAATTCTCAAACACCTTTGGAACTTCTCTACTTGGCATACCAAATTTGTTAAGGAGAATTTTCCATTTTCAAAACTAAATTAAATCAAAATTTTGAACACACCATTTGGAATTTCATTTAGCATACTCAAATTTCCTAAGTGAAATTTCCATCTCACAAAACTAAGTGGGACTTCATTTTTAACATACCAAATTTGCTAAAGTAAAGTCTCAACTTTCAATTAAATCAAAACAAAAATGAAACACTGTAGGATTACCTTAGCATACCTAAATTTGCTAAGAATCCTACCTTCTCAAAAAAATTAAAACATCACAAAAAAGGGAACACTTAGGATTTTCTTAGCATACCTAAATTTGCTAAGGATCCTATTTTCAAAAATCAAACAAAACACACTTGGGTTCTCCAATTAGCATACCTAAATTTGCTAAGTGGTAATTCCAAATTTCCAAAATCAAAATAATAAATCACCAAAAGGAAACATTCACTTTCTCAAACACTTCACTTAGTATACCCAAATTTATTAAGTGAAATTTCAAAATCATCAAACAAAAATAAAATCAATTTGACCCTTATTTTAACATACCCAGATGTGTTAAAGGAAAGGGTCCTCAAAATAAAAAATAAATCTAAATTCAAAAAAACATGAACCTATAGAAGCAGCCTTATCAAAAAATTTGAATCCATATTTCAACATACCTAAATTTGTTGAAGTTTGATTCATATTCAAAATTCCTCTTACGATCAATCTTCTCAAATCCATTTTAACCCCACTTAACACTTCCAAATTATTGGATGTGGGTTCAAATTTTCAAATTCAAAATTCAAAAATCTATAAAGATAGATATATGATACAAACTCATTTCTCATTGCAGATTCTTACAGTCAGTCAGTACAGTGATAGTTAAATTTTTAGCCTTCTACAGTTAGTCTAAAATGGCCGATTCACAGAAGTTCATTTTTACCTTTCCCCATGGTATGGATCTGCCTTTGGATCAAGCCAACTTCCACTGACTGGACCATATGCATCTGATTCACTTTAGTAGGGGATTGAGGAGCCGGGATTACTTGAGGGAACTCCCCTCACTATAATTAGTAGAACCACAGTGACTGGGTAGAAGACGGTCATCAGGCTTGATTTACCCTCTGACTCTGATGTCTCCTTGCTAAAGAAGAAAGTGGTGGCAGTCCCTTGATTGTGGTAGTGCCGGTACCCATTGCGGTACACCCCAGTTTCATGTGCCCAGAGGTTAGCACCATCTCATCTATACCCTGTAAGGGTAAGGCTCCCCTGGTGTCAAAGTTTGTCTCCCCTACATTTGAGTATCGGTCTAGCTCGCACTCCTCCCATCCTACAGGACACAATGTGAATAAGAATCACATGATCAAGTACCACCACAGATCACGAGAGATGGAGAGTATGCTCATGTCGAGGAGTTCTCCATTGTAACTTTACCACTGGTTACAACAAACCATTTCCATCCTCTCTCTGCATCAGACAGAGAGGATGTTAGGAGGATTTGCTCATCACCTCCTCCAGTGGTGCAATATCAACCAGGAGTTACAAGGAGCAGGATGTCATTCGTCGGCCTCCAATTTGTCTTACGCCAAGTTGGTGGAGCTTACGGGCGCTCAAAGTCTGGAACACAGTTTGATCCCTGATCTATTATCCCCCGTAACATGGGGAAGCATAATTTCTAGGAGAGGACCTGAGAGGCCCATAAATCACATATTACAGGCGAGCGAGGTTCAACCGGTAGGCATCCGACTTATTAATTTTCCGGCCTGCTACATGTGACCATCGATAGTGTCTTTCTTACTGGTACTAGTCATCATAGGAGGATAACTTATGTGCATAGAGAGTCGGTGGTGTCTCCACCCCACCCTCTACCCATCCACCATTATGTTATAGCATATCTATTCCGGCCATGAAGACCATATCTAGGGAAAAGCGCACCCCATTGGTGATCTGGCTACGGCCGAGGGATCCTACCCCTTTTACACCATCCATGTGGCAAAAGCTCTCTTTGACCTTCTAGTGGTTTGGGAAGGAGTGGCGACCCAATTATCATGGCGTCCCCCCTTCACTTCCATGGGATGTGGAGATGGTGATAGTTATCTCAAATGTGATAGATAGTCCATAGTGATAGTGGAATATCCTAATGTTACCTCTCATAGCATGGTAGTCAGAGTGTCATTCATCCAGTGAGAGTCCACATAGGATTGACTCTCTAGAGAGGAGGTGGTGCTCTCGATGCGATAGTGATCACACTAGTCAACCTAGATTATTTGTACCTACTCAGATGGATCATTCTTTAGATGATATAGTGGCACATTATTTCATTGAAAAGAAGGAGATCTTGGGGTACCACTGGTTAGATGAAGAGAAAGTCAGCTTCGATCCCAACAAAGATGACTTGTTGGGAGACTCAGCTGGAGTCTACATGGTTGACATTAAAGGATCTCTTCTTAGGGAACAACAAGCCATAGAAGGTGATGAGGTTGATCGAAGACATGACATCAAACACACCATCGGTTGAGGTAGAAGGATGAGCGATTTATAGGATGGCACGATAATTAGAGGACTTATTAGCAGCAGTTTCAGTGCTTCAGAAATAAGCCCCTTTAGTTCATCTACTACAGTCGACATCAGTTAGCCTGAGTTAGTGCATGTCTTGGACCCAGTCAAGACTCTACCTCTCGATGAGCAAGGTAGCACTAGCATGTATAGGAAGGTAGCAGAAAGTACCTCCATACAAGAAAAAGACATAAAATCCATGGTTGAGTAGCAGGTGAAGGAAGCTTTGGCTCAAGCCCAGGGAGGATCATCAGTTCCAAAGGGTAGACCCTACCTAGAGGAATTTGATGTTATCCAATATCCCAAGGGTTTCGTGCCTCCTTCCTTCAAAATCTTTGATGTCAGTGGAAACCCAAGGCAACACATACACATTTCAGGGTCAGTTATTGCAACGCAAGTGGTAGCGATGCTTTTCTTTTTCCCTTTTTTGTTAGGATCCTAGTGGGTATTACTTTTGATTGGTATGTTGAACTGCCCAATGGTTCAGTAAGACATTTGTTGAGTTAGAGCAACTCTTTATCAAGATGTTTCGGTGCTCGACAAAGGGTTCTTGTAGGTGATCACAATAGCACCGGTGAGTCCCATGTTGGTTATATTCTTGATATGCGAGTATGAAGTGTGAACCATAGCTATCTAAGCAGCATGCCATTGAGATTCTCTTGAAGAATATCCATGGCCCGGTCTCCTTCATGCATAAGGGCTTCACTATCAAGACATTTGAGAAGTTAATCAACAAGGCTAGTCTATAATGAGAGGCCAAACAGTTGCCTTTTCAAGATTAGTTGCCTAGCGAAGTCCAAGGTCTATGAGAAGAAGCACGAGCGATGCGATTTGATAAGGGAAAGTGCTAGAGATCAGTCAGAGACCATGACCTCGCCTCCCCTCCTTTGCCACCACCAACGCAACCTCACGGCCTCCACGCGGCCTCCATGGCCCGGCCATTCCACCATACCAGCGGCATGCATGCACCGCGTAGCTATGGTCCACCTACTCTTTTAGATAAGTTAAACAAACCTTATTCTTTTAAGAGGGAGGTAATCAGGAAAATCTTTAAGAGTCTCTTAAAGAAACCTGATTTTCAGCTACCTGAAGCCTAGGAAACTAAAGGAAGTAGGCAAAAGTCATGATCCAAACTTTTGCCCTTACCATCATATGCTAGGCCACATTTTGGATGATTGCTTCACATTCAAGGATTATCTTGAACACAATTTCAAGATTGGTGATGTAGTTATCCCAAAGGAATACCTTGTGGAACAACCTTTCTGTTCCATTAGGGCAATCCTTGGGGATACATGTGATCCTACCAAAACTAAAGAAGGTTAGGATATTTCTCTATATAAAACCTCTAAGAAGATCATTCAGAAGATCAAGAAGCTTTCCTTGCAGGTTCCTGAGTTAGCTCAAACCTCCAACATCAAGGAAGGTTTGCAAGTTACCAGTGCCAACTCTAGGAAAGTGGGAGCTCAGCAAGCAGCAGTAGCATGTGTCAGCCCAAGATAGCCCTTTAGCATAGCCACCAACCATGTCCAGCCTCCAGCCTATAGTTGTGGCTTCCACACCAATGACTTATTCCATTTTAGCTAGCTCTTATGTTTCTTCTACTAATAGAATTCTTGTATCAGTAGATAAGGGCATAAAATCTCTTACTCCACTCACTTTAATTGATTTCTACTTTGTACCTCCAAATAATTCCAAGAAATTAAAGAATAATGCTATTTTGAATTACATCTGTGTCACTTCTGATGGGTTGTCTTCTTCTATTCCTAATGATAACTCTTCAAGTCAAAATAACTATAATAATTTTGATCTTCCTCTTTCTAATTCAAAGTTGGACTTTCCAACTTTGAATACTATGGGTTCACCTCTTGAGATAGACGTAGAATCATCTGATTATGAGAGTCCCATAGGAGAAGCTGTAGGTGAGCCTGATGTGCAGGTAGAACCTTCCATAATCCTGCTACAAGAGATCACCAAAGTCAACCTCCATAGTGGTAAGGTTCTACCTCCTAAGGCAGCACCTCAAGATAGAGGGAAATAAGCCATTGGTACTGAAGATCGAGAAGCCCTTCCATAGGATGCTCCACCCTTGGATATGCTTGTGGAAGACCAGTCGAAGGTGGACTACAACTTCCTTTCTCATCTAAGAAAGTTGTCATCTAAGCTAAGAATATATGATGCTCTTATCCTATCCAAAAAGATGGGGGAATCACTAATCAAGGCTCGTGATCTGAAATATGTTTACCACCACCGCCATAAGTGAGGAAGCACATTATGCAAAAGATGCTCAAGGTATCACCTTCACGTGATGAAGATCTTCTTTTGGGGACTTAGCACAACCATCCCCTACATCACATGACATGGACAGTTCATTCACCGTGGTTCTCATAGATTCAAGTGCATTAGTGAACATTATGAGTCTAAAGACCCTTGCCTATTTGAAGATTAACATCTCCACACTACGAGTAATCAGATGATGTTGAGAGGATTCAATGATCAAGGTGAGCGGGCTTTAGGTTCTATAGTATCACCTTTGGAGATCGGTGATTGGAAGACTGAAGCCAAGTTCTACATCATTGATTCAAATACTTCATTCACTACTTTGCTTGGTAGGCCTTGGATACATCAGAATAAGATAATTCCATTCACCTTTCATCAGTTCCTTAAGTTCAGAAAAGATGGAATTGAGTTTCATGTCAATGGAGATGAAAAGTCATTTTCAGTTAAAGAGGTTGAGATTTATGAGGATGCAACCTACTATCTTCCTCAAAACACCCTTTCTCATGAACTTGGACAAAATTTAAATGCAAAATAAAAAAGAGAAAAAGAAGAAAAAGAAAAGATAAAAGAAAATGGAAAGAAAAAGAAAAGACTAAGTGAATAAGAAAGGGGAAATGAAGAAGAAATAGATCCTCATATCACATTCCATCATATGGACATGTGGAAGGATGTCTCAACCTCCACCAGGTAGAGGCAGAGGTAGAAATAGAGGCAGTTCTAGAGGTGGGAGACCCCCTAGTTGGCCTTCAACGAACAAAGGTCATGTTCTAGTTCATAGGAGTACCCCTGCTATTCACATAGACTTGGAGTCCAGCTCGAAGGATGAGTCTAATATGATTAGTATACCAGCCAACCCCTCTCAGCGGGCTCCATTGGAGGTGACTTTTGATTCAGACAGAGATGAAGACTGGGCCTCCAAGCAAAGCAAAGTATTTAAATCTAGTTTATGTGAAACTATTAGGCAGCAGTTGGGAACCTTAGCTCTTTCCCACTTATATCTCGAAAGTTGAAGGTTTAGTAGGGAAGTCTCTAAGTCTTCTAGCTATGCGAAGAAGTTCTTTTGGGATCATCATCCTCAAGCCCTAAAATTGATGTAGAGCTTGAGGAAGATACTTTAAAGAATTAATAAATTACCTTTGACTTTTACTCTTGTGCTCAAAATCTTATGTAAATGTTTAGTTCCTCATATGGTCCAAGCACAAGTCAGACTACTTCAAAAATCTATGGAGCAACATAGGCAGGGAAGTACAATAAAGAGTGGGATTAGGATTCGATACAGTGGGTCCAGTTGATGATGAAGATTATTGCCTAGTTGTTACCAATTATTTGGAATCTGATAGTTTCTTCTCACACATCCCCAACTCTTATGAGAATGTGTGTTTAGAAACTTTAGATGATCTAGATGATCTCAAGTCAAAGAGGCACTGCCAAAATTTGAAGAGGAGATTCATTCAACAATCAATAAGCTTAAAAAATCAACCTCATGATAGAAGAAAATCCATGTCCGATATACATCAGTTTGTTGCTGAATGAAGAAGAAACTAATGACTTAGTTAGGCTATTGACCGAGTTTAAAGATTGCTTCGCATGGAGTTATGAAGAAATGCCTAGATTATCTCCTGACGTAGCAGTCCATAAGCTAGTAATAGATCCTAACCCTACCCCTATTAAGCAAGCTCCTAGATGCATGTAATTAGAAATTGAACAACAAGTCATTTCTGAAGTCAAGAAATTGATCAATGCTAGTTTCATCAGGGAAGAAAAATATCCTACGTGTCATCCCAATTAAAGAAGAATGGACAAATTCTCATTTATGTCAATTTTAGGGACTTAAATAAGGCATATCCTAAGGATGAGTTTCCTCTTCCTATACCAGAATTAATTGTGGACATTGCCTCATCTCATTTAGTCTTCTCTTTAAATGATCTTACTTCAAAAGATTATCTTTAAGAATTAATTAGAGTAAATAAAATTACATGCTTACATCACTTTATTTCTTTCCTAGCATGCTAAATGTGTATGTCATGAAAATCATACATTCATACTTTTCAAAAATCAAATTCAAAATGAAATATTTTCTTTATGTTAAATTGCATGTTTTGGCTAATGTAAAAAATATGAGTGGCTATTATCACTATTAAATTCAAAACTATTTTTAAACTCTACAAATCAAATACCTAAAATTGAAAGTGTGCTACTTATAATTATTTATAAGCTTGCATGTAGATATAAATATGAAGATGTGTATAGTGTAGCCTTCCTTCTCTTTTCTTTTAGTATGGTTTTGAATAGAATTTGACAAAGTGTATAGTTCATTTGAAAACAACATAACACTTGCCTAATTCCCTTCCTATTCATTCCTATACTATCACTTAAGAAGGACATATACATTTGCACATATAAATTGCATAAACAAAACAAATCAACAAACACAAACTTTTTGCATCTTTCTTTGCAATTATTTTATTTTGTACACATGCTTGTATTTAAAGAAAGTGGTATATTAGTCTAGACAACACTGGGGTTGCGAGGCTTTAAGTATCCCTAAGTAAGTATTGTACCTTACACCCCTAGTTAACAATGGCACCGTACTCACTTATGCCTTTCATATATACATGTGTGCATATGAAAAATGGATAAGAAAATCTCTTTTCTACTTAATGAAAATCATACATCATAAAACATTCAAATTTTCTTAAGTAACTCACTTAGCATTCTCTTTCCATGCATTTCTTTTGTATACATGCTTATATTTATGGAAAGTGGTATATTAGTCTGGACAACACCGGGGTTGCGAGGTTTTAAGTAGCCCTAAGTAGGTCTTGTACCTTACACCCCTGGTTAACGATGATGTCATACTCACTTATGTATTTTATACTTGTAAATGTGCATATGAAAAATGGATAAAAGAATCACTCTCTTCTACTTAACAAAATCATGCATACATGAAACATTTCAAGTTTCCTTAAGCAACCTCTTAACATTCATTATTAAGGTGTGTTAAATACTTGCATCGCATGCATAGATATGCTTAGATTCATTCATGATACACATGTGGGAAAGAAATAAAATGTTGTGTATTTTGTGATAGTAATTCACTTTACTTAATCTTAAAATGTCTTTCTTTTTTAATAGGTTTGTTTAGAGAAAATCTAAACTTAGGATTATTAAAATGCATAATAAAATATTCACTAAACAAAAATCCTTAATGAATCTATCTTAGAAATCACTTATGGTCGGGAGGAAGAGAAGTTCTCTTCTCTTTTCCTCTCTTTACAATCTTTTGTACTTAAGTAGGTTCATTCAAACTAAATCAAATCATCAAATAAAATTAACCTATATAAACTAAACAAATTAAATGAGACCACCCTTCTAAGTTGAATCTTTCACACTTAGAAAATCCCAACAAAGCCTAGCTAGGCATACCACACAAATCTTACATGACACACACATAAAGTCACCACTTCTAGTCCTATGTTAGGGAGCATGGTTTGATGTTTGCTTTTGTTTTGTGATGTTTGTTTTAGTCTAGATGTCAGGGTATATGTGCGTAGAATGAATGGTAGGATGATTTAGTCTAATCATTATCTTCTGCAGGGGATTGTGCTTAAGAGGCGCTTTAATAAAAATATAACTGCATTTGTTGTGTAGGTTGCTTATACCCCTAAGCATAATGCCAGGTGGACTTGGTTACCCATGTGCTAAGTCTAATTTATTAATATACATGCTTGGGATTTGATTTGGGCTAATCTCTATTTTATAGGTTTTAGTTAGATTTACTTTTCCCTTTTCACTTTTGCAATTAGGATTTAAGAATGATTGTTATGGGGGATTAGGATGAGCATTGGTATACCCCCCTCATTTTGAGCCAAAATCATCACTTGAACCCTTAGAGAGAGCTTGAGAGTGTGAAGTAGAAACCCTAGAGCATTCACCAAGCCTCCCGAGCCTCTCCATTGCCGAAAACCTTCAACCCAAAATTGGGTAGTCTTCCACTTGATCCAACTCAACTAATACTCAACTAAACTGAAATTAATTTCACTCACACCTTTCCCACACCCGAGAAAAAAAAAAAGAATCGCCTTGAGCCCTCTAACCACTGAAAGTTTGAGTTCGATCAACATCCACTTGCATTTTCTCTATTTGTTGCCCTCTAAGCAAACATCATGGAATCCATGCATGTGATGATTAGCAGGGCTTCATCTCCACTAGATGAAGCTTCCTCAATCAATTTCACAGCTGGTCTTAACCTCCGGTGAGGTAATTCCATGAAACTGAGCTTTTGGTGAAAAATATTTGGACCTTCTTGAAGAAAGTTATTATATTGTGCAAATTCAACTAGTAGATCCCTTCAAATCTACCTTATGAAGGTGTGAGTTGAATCCCGATTGATCCAAACTCGTGTGAGCATGAATCGAGCTAAGGTGGTTTGTCACTTGGGAGATGATGGATCATGTACCATCCATTCCACGTGTTCTAAATGGATGGACATGATTAATCCATTAGATTACTCCAATTAAATCCCTTAATAACCATGGGGTTGATCTTAGCCATCCAATTTTAGATCAAAGGCTGGATAAGAAAGCGTAGGCCACCAAACGGTGATATCGTTAAGTGACCAATCCATGGTGTCATGTGGAAAATACAACACATCGCTTCACATGAATGAGATTAGACTTAAATAAGGCTTAAATATTTAATTTAATGACTGAAGGTTCAAAAATTTATAAAAAAATGTAAAAAAATACAAAATTTACAAATAAATACTCATTTTAAAGAAAAAATAAAAGATATTTATTTAAAATTAATTCTAATTGATTTTGAACAGTAACTAAAGCTTAATTAAGCTTTAATTATAAACTTAATTAGCTTAATTAATCATTAATTACTTAAGTAAGTGATCATAAACTTTGTGTGTTGATATCATGGGATGACATTTGTCTCCCATAATTTTCTTAAGATTTATTACATGGTTAATTAGAGGAATTGAGTAATCAAACCCTAATCACTCTATTAATTAATTAAATTGATTAATTAACCTCAAATAGTAAAATTAATTAAAAGTGCACTAATCACTATTGAACAGTGAATGAGAAAGGGAATAAGGTTAGGACCTCCTTCCAACCTCTTTTCCTAAGTCCATTTTGCTTTAAAGAAAATTAATTAAAAATAGATTAATTTAATTAATTAAATGGGTTAATTAATAAAATTAAAATGATGATTGCATCAGATAATTAACAATAAAATTAAGGATTCCTCTTTATGTGTTTAATAACATAAAGACCCACCCCTTTAGGAAATTATGATTATAAGTGGCAAAATTATAAAAGTACTTAACTAGATTCTTTGATTTAATTAACTCTTAATTATAAGGAATTTGCATTAGGTCCTTGTAGGCATTGTTTTTTATTTTCTCACATGTTCATATCATTTGTGGCTCATAATTAAGTGTTAAAGAAGCAGGTAAGAATAATTAATTGATTTAATCAAATATCCAACTTAATTAATTCATAAAATTCACCTAATTACCTTTTTCTAAACCAAATTAAACTACTAATGTGAGAATGGGATCAAAACAAAAAATGATAAGTTCTCCTCTTTCAACTTAATAAAAATCCTAAATCATAAAATAATAAAGGAATTTTAGTTTTCTTTAAATGGGTTTATTTAATGTGATTGTCCATAGGAATTAGTTTGATTGAATTAATTATGTGTTTATATTTAATTATTCCTTTTCAAGCACATTAAATGTTGTATGTCATTTGATTTCATGCATTCATGCTTTCAAATTTAAATAAATCAAACAAATTTATTTTATGTAAGCTTCCATGTGTTGGCTTAGTTAAATATATGTGTGGCTATTATCAATAAATTCAAAACTATTTTTCAAAGTTTATAAATCAATTACAATACTTAGGGTGTTGATAGTTATGAATATACATAGGATTTGCATTTGTGTATAACTTAATCATGTGATAGTTATGTATAACTAAAGCTTAAATAAGCTTTAATTATAAACTTAATTAACTTAATTAATCCTTAATTACTTGAGTAAGTGATCATAAACTTTGTGTGTTGATATCATGGGATGAAACTTGTCTCCCATAATTTTCTTAAGATTTATTACATGGTTATTTAGAGGAATTGACTAATCAAACCCTAATCACTCTATTAATTAATTAAATTGATTAATTAACCTCACAAATAGTAAAATTAATTAAGTGCACTAATCACTATTGAACAGAATGAGCAGGGGATTAAGGTTAGACCTCCTTCCTAACCTCTTTTCCTAAGTCCATTTCGCTTTAAAGAAAAATTAATTAAAAATGGGATTGATTAAGAGTTTAATTAATTAATTAAATGGGTTAATTAATAAAATTAAAATGATGATTGCATCAGATAATTAACAAAAAATTAAGGGTTCCTCTTTATGTGTTTAATAACATAAAGACCCACCCCTTTAGGAAATTATGATTAGCCTATAAGTGTGGCAAAATTATAAAAGTACTTAACTAGACTCTTTGATTTAATTAACTCTTAATTATAAGGAATTTGCATTAGGTCCTTGTAGAGCATTGCAATTTTATTTTCTCACATGTTCATATCATTTGTGGCTCATAATTAAGTGTTAAAGAAGCATAGGTAAGAATAATTAATTGATTTAATCAAAGATCCAACTTAATTAATTCATAAAATTCACGATTACCTTTTCTAAACCAAATCAAACTACTAATGTGAGAATGGGATCAAAACAACAAATGATAAGTTCTCCTCTTTCAACTTAATAAAAATCCCAAATCATAAAATAATAAAGGAATTTTGGTTTTCTTTAAATGGGTTTATTTAATGTGATTGTCCATAGAATTACTAGCAATACGTAACCGATGTGTTTATATTTAATTATTCCTTTTCAAGCACATTAAATGTTGTATGTCATTTGATTTCATGCATTCAAGCTTTCAAATTTAAATAAATCAAACCAATTTCTTTTATGTAAGCTTCCATGTGTTGGCTTAGTTAAATATATGTGTGGCTATTATCACTAATAAATTCAAAACTATTTTTCAAAGTTTATAAATCAATTACAATACTTAGGGTGTTGATAGTTATGAATATACATAGGATTTGCATTTGTGTATAACTTAATCATGTGATAGTAAGCTCTTTTTTTTAAATCTTTATATAAACTCACATGAGATTGAATGTTAATAAGTTTATAGTCTGGACATCCTAGGAATATGAGGTTCAGTTAGCCCCAAAGAGGTCGTTTGACCTCACTTCCCTGGTTAAAAAAGCCACGTACTTATTTAGTTATATTCTTATGTATTTTTGTATTAGAATTTGGATAGAGCTTTAAATCATATGAATAAATAATTCAATCACACAAATACAAGTACAACTTTGCACGATCCCCTTTCCTTTAGTTATTTATACATTTATATGTATATAAGAAAGCAAGTATATAGTCTGGACATTTCAAAAATATGAGGCTTTAATTAGCCCCAAGGAGGTCATTTGATTACCCCACTTCCATGGTTAACAATGACACGTACTTATTTATATCTTTTATACATATAAATGTGTATTTAGTTAAGGAATTAGGATCTTCCTTTTCTACTAAAAATGCATGCATTCATATTCACCTAAATCATTAGCATATATGTATAAATTAATGTTCTATTTTCCTTGTTCATTTATAGATTTAGATAGGTTCAAAATGTTAATAAGTATATAGACTGGACATCCAGGGAACAAGAGGCTTTAGTTAGCCCAAGGAGGTCATTTAATTACCTCACTTTCCTAGTTAACAATGACACATACTTATGTGATTCCATCCTTATGTATTTTGATATTAGAATTTGGATAGAGCTTTAATTTATATGTTCATGTAATTTAATCAAAATAAAAATAAACTTCAAACATACACTTACATTCATCATTTAAGCAAGCTAAAACATGTTATATGTATAGATATGCTAAGTATTAAATCATATGCATGTTACATGTGATGCAAAGAAGTGATTTAATATACTTTATATGGTAGTAATTTAATTAGATTAATCTTAAGAAGCTTTTCATATTTAATAAGGTCATTTAAAGTTAACCTAAACTTAGGATTAATTAAAAATCATTTAATGAATAATATGCTTTAGAAGGTGGTGTAAGATAGGGATGAAAAAGGGTAATATTCTTCCTTCTCTTTAAAACACCTAGTTGCAAAATGTAAATTACATGAAATAAAACAAAATAGAAACTAAAATTCACAAATCAACTAAATAACTTAAAGTGAAACAACCTTCATGTTAACTTGAACAAGTTCCCAAACTTAGAAATTCATAACTCTAATGCTTAGTTAAGACATACTACACAAGACCGTCACACATATATTAGAATTAAGTCTACACTTCTAGCTCTATGTTAGGATAGTATATGATGTGATGTATATTTTATTTTATGATGTATTATTTTAGACTGGATGTTAGGGTGTATGCTTCATAGACTGGATGTTAGGTCACTCTTAGCCTAATCATGTTTTTTTGCAGGGGATTATGCTTAAAGGGATGCTTAAAAATAAATATAAATTCTTTCTTTGCAAGTTTCTTGTACCCCTAAGCATAATCCAAGTTAGGACAAGTGAGCTTGGTTACCCATGTGCAAGGTGCTAAGTCCAAATTATACATATCACTGCTTAGGATTGTATATGTGTTTATCTAACCTCTATTTTGCAGGTGTAGTTAAATTTATTTTTTTATATGAATGTAATCTTGTAATAGGAATTAGGATTAATGCTATGGGGGATTAGGATGAGTAGTGATCAGAAGGCTTTGACCCAGGATACCCTGTGATGTCTTTGAAGCAAGCACATCTAAATCAAAGGAGGAGCAAACCAAATCAAGAGAAAGGAGGAAGATGAAAGAGTGAAGAATGAAGACCCCCCATAGCATGTATTCATTCTAATTATAATTATTCTTTCATATACAAGGTTATATAAGGGTAGAGCTCGACTACCCATTTTTTCTCTTTTTAAGTTATACGGTCATACCCGATCACACCGGCCTCTTATTCTTTTGTGGTAGTTATAAAATTATTTGATGATTTATTTAAATTATGCATTAGAAATGTCATGCTTTTCAAAGTTTCTAATGATTAATGCTTTAATGTGTGGCCTGGATGTGGTAGGCTCTTAGGATAAAATAAATTTTCTACCCAACTAATCACTTATAATTATATTTAAAACAACTCATAATCTCACCATAAAGCTTAGGCTATAATCAAGATAATTAAAAGATTTAGCAATCCCTTAGCTATATGGTTGTATGTCTCACATCATGGATGTCATCTTAACTAACTTTTGCAAAATGAGGGCCTCCATCCTTACATGCATAGGGACCGCTTGACCCATGAGAGCAACCCCTACTAACGGAGCTTCACCCTCTCTCTCTTTGATTTGTCCAATAATCTAATTCATTATACATTTAGGCATATAAAATCCCAAAGCCTTTGTCTAGATGATGTGTCAAAAAATGAAATAAAATTTGAAAAGATTTGTTATTTGTAGATTAAGTCATATGCTCATACCACTTATGCTTTAGTCTCTTAGATAGTTAGTTTAAGACTTTAGTCTCTTTCCAATTAAATAACTACCCTAACTATCTTACAATTCATAAGATTATACTACATAGTTTTAAAATCATAGGAAGAGTTAGCTGGCGGCCACTCTAGGTGGTTGTAAGTCCATAAGTCGGATGGTTTATTCTCTCTTGTGGATGTAAACCCTTATGTCCAACTGTCACTTTGATTTAGGTTGTGCTTTAGCTCATACTAAAGCTCCATGGATTTAGGATCCAAGATAGTTGTTTCATTCGAGCCACAAGCATAAATCCTCACATCTTAGGGATTCCCATAACTTTGTGTTGGTGGATTATAAGCCCTAGCAACCCAATAAAAATTTAACTCAAATAAACAAATCCAATCACTTTCAAATATATAAAGCCCAATTATAGGATGTATTAGAATGCTCACTAGGCTTCCTAGTATCATGAGAATTTCCTACTTCCTCCCTTTGGATTCTAAAAATAAGTATTCTTCTTGAACTTTTTCAATTGATTTTCCAAACATAACCAATCCTTTGATAGTCTAACCTTGAAGTCTTTGAAGATAATAATTGTCTACTTTAATTGAGAGTATTCTTAGAAAATTTTATTTCCTAAGATGTAATTAACTATGGAGGCTTGCCTCCATAGGGAACATAAAAACCCTGTTTAATATAAACCTTACTTTATTCATCCATATAAAGTAGGAGAAAAAATCTCTGATATATTCAAAGACCCATATTACATTAGAAGTCCTTATTAGGTGATTAGGTTCATTGAAGGGTGGTGCCTCTATCTTTTAAGATAGTGCATCATACCTCAGTGTCATAGCCAATCACTTCAATAAGTACCTCCTACGATCTGTGTGGTGTCCCCCCATATCCAAAAATAAACACCACAGGTTGAAAGCCATATGTAGAAGAGTTTAGGTGGCTGAAATCCAGTGACAGGTTGTGAGAGGGTCAGCCAAAGGATCTCTTAGATCTCTCTTTCCATTAAGAGTGTATTGGGATGAGTTCCTTGATGTGAAGAAGCCTACTCCTCCATTTCCTTGCCTTGGCCATGAGCTTGGCCAAGAGATTCTCCATAGAATTCTTCCATGAGAGGAGAGTCAACTATGGTTGGTTCCTTTCATTGCCACCTTTGGAGGCTATCTCCAAGGGGTGGTTAGTTAACTAAGGTCAGTCCAAGGCCATGAAGATGAAGCGAGGAGAAGGAATCAAAGAGGGATCTTGGATTAGGGAGAGTTTTGTTTTCATTCTTCACCTCATTTCTCCATGTGGTGTTCTCCTCTTTTGGATGGATTTTAACCTCCTTATTACACCTAACCTTGGCTAGCAATCATCCTTAGCTCACCTTAGGATGAGTTTAGATTACTTCAAATGTGATTAGTAAAAACTATTCTCACTTTTAAAGCATTTGGGTTTAAATCAATTCAAAGTGAATCAAATGCATTTCTTTTGATTAATTAAATTTGAATGTAAGTACCAATGTTTGTTTATTGTCTAATGAATGATTTGTGAATTAATTGATCCATACCACATGAAGGTTTGATGTCATTTAGGGTAGTTTGACACATTTCACTTGAATGGGTCAAATTAAATTTTATAACTTATTAGGACATTTAAAAATTTTAGTTTAAAGTTAATTATGTTCAATTGGTCACTTATGATGTTTTAGATTTATTCATTCCTTCATATTTTAAATTGATTTTGATTTGATTTCAAGTTGACCCATTTTGACTTAAATGGGTTAAGTTCAGTTCAATTGAGTCAAATGACCAATTTAACTCAATTAAATCATTTAGACTCTATCATGTTTAATCACATGTGAGATGATTTCTGATTAATTTCATTTGATTTTGAATTGATTTCAATTTTGACCACATTTTAATGGGTTAGTTGGATTCATTGGGTCAAATGACCAAATTGGTCAAGTTAGACCCAATGATTGGTTGATAATACTAATTTTAAAATAAATTTGGATAATAAATTTGAGTTGATTGTAATTTGATTTGGATTTGGATTCAATAAGATCCATTTAAGCTCATTTAGATCAAATGATCTAATTAGTCTAAATAAGGACTTAATAGATGTATATTCATTTAATTCATGTTTAAAAATATTTATTTTATCATTTGGAGCCATTAGAATAGTTTCATTTGGTCAAATTTTTGTGGGTTGACCTTTGACTTGATGAGACCCACATAAGTCAACAACTTGTCAAAAGGTTGACCAACTTTAACTTTCATTTGGCTTTAGTTTTAGATTCATTTTGATTCTTGCATTAACTCTACCACATTTTATTTGATTTTATTTCAGTTTTGGTTTCATTTAAATTTCTTTAAGTTTAGGTGACTTTAGGCTTAAGTAGGATAATTGGTTAACCATTCAAATCGTCTTACTTTAAACCCAAATGTATTTAGATTCAAAATGGAATGTTCCAAATGGGATGAATTTGATTCAATTCATTGTTTATGTTTGAGTTTTGGGTTGAGTCCACTAATCCCATTAGGTTAGATCAAGCAAGAAGGGATTAGGTCACTAGGTCATCGTGACTATTTAAGGTTCTTAATCTAAGATTATGTTTCCTAATTATTAGTTTTAGAAATGATGCTAACCTCATATGAAAATGAGGTCAATGACTCACCTAAACCTTATTGGGTTAAGTCAAATCCAAGAAAGGTTTGCTAGATAACTAGAAGAGTGTCCAAATTACTAGGGTTAACTAACCTCATAGGTCAACAAAAATATTCACCACTTTGAAAAACAACAAGCGGATTAACCCTTTGGGTGCACTTTTTTGAGGCAAATTTTTTGGATTTCTAATCACCCCTGAAAACATAAAGGTAAATCTAGTTAAAGTAAAGGCAATAATTGAGATGCCTTCACCAAAGAAAAAAAAAAGTGGTTCAGTGGCTCACAAGGCAAGCCATCAGATTAAAAAGTTTCATTTCTAAATTGGGATAATGTTGCTCATCATTCTTCAAAGTTATTATCAGAGCTAAGAGATTTGAGTGAATCTCTAAATGCAAGTAAGCATTATGTGAACTAAAACATTACTTGCATCACCGCCTTTGCTACAGAGCCCAAAAGAAGGAGAAACACTACTATATTACTTAGGGGGTTTGAGAAGACTAGGTCATTTCTATTTTTATTAGGGAGAAAAATAGAAAGCAATGACTTATTTACTATGTTAGCAAATCTCTGCGAGGTGCTGAACTAAATTACGCCATCATGAAAAAACTTGTACTCACACTTATTATTTCACCCTAATGACTCTGATCATACTTCCAAGCACACTCAATACAAGTCATCATAGATAATCCACTTAAATATATACTTGCTAAATTTATTTTAGAAGGTTGTTGAAATGGTCTATTGAATTGAGCGAGTTTGATATCTTCTACTTTCCCTGAATGACGATCAAGGCTCCAGCACTCACCAATTTTCTCATCAATTTATGCAATTCTAATAGCATCTCAATTAATCTAAAACTTTTATGGTGAATATATATAAACATATCATAATGTGAGAAAGGTATGGGTGTCATCATCAAGAAGCAAGTTAGACTTGGGGCTTACCAATCATTAATACACGAAGGATAAGACATAACTCGTATTTAGAATGCTAAGAATACTAAGAATTTCTATCCCTTAAATGACTAGTATTTTTCATACTTATTTTTTTGTTATCATTATTATTGATATGAGCTTCTATTTTACTAAATTTGTTCTCCTTCTCATGTAGAATACCACTTTACCAAAGGACAAATAAAGATTTAGAATAATACTTGAGGAGCTGCATGATGACTAAGGGTACTTGGTGCACCACTATTAGTACAAGAAATTGGGTCACACCTACCGTGCTACTAAGGACCTAGGTGAGTAACCTAAGAACTTGGTGTGTTATTATTAATTCAACTTATAATATTCAAGTAGGCAACTCGTAAGTTAAAATTAATAATGGTTGCCAAAATTTTATATTAAAAAAATTAATATATTAGGGTTTCTCACCAACACTGTATGTAGTTGGCGAGTTAAGTGTAAGACACCCTAAGAGGGAAGCGACTATTAACTAAAATACTAACTCTCTTTAGTTGATAATCAAAGAGACAAACAGTCCTTGGTATTGGTGACTCCAGTGCAAAAGTGGTTGGCATCTATTAACTATAAGACTAAATCTACGTAGTTTCCAATCAAAATGACCAACACTCCATGTAGTTGTTAATAAGAAATAATCAAACTCATTGAGATGGATCGACAATCAAGCATTGCCTCAAGTCAACATCCATAATCTTTTTAGGTCATAAAAAATGTATTCATTTAATAGTGAGTACAATATAAATAGTGCTAATAAATTTCTACCAAGAAAATCTAGTGTGTCGCTATAAAGACACAATTCTCACACTCACTCAAGTAAGAACACTTACAATTTCAAGTGTACTAGGCAAAAAGAAGAAAAACAAAAGATAACTTTCATCCACAAGGATAATTTTTGCAAAGGAATGAATGTGAGATAAATATTTTTATCGACTTGCCAAAAAATAGAGAAGAATTATAAGTAACTTATTTTTCTCTCATTGTAATCCTCTCAATATTTGGAAGGGAGAGTACAATAGCAATTTATAAGAAATTGGCATCCAACTGATCATGCTTCACTATCTTGACAATGATGAAGTTGACGCTTGCTTTGAATTTTTTTTCCAATAAGTGTCGGTACTTGTCAAAATCAAGGAAATATGTGAACTTAACTTCCCTTTTTCTGAAGTTCCTTCCTCCAAAGAGAGAGCTCCATTCCCAACTCCTTCAACTTAGCAAGGCAAGTCAAATCTAGAACTTCCCTATTTTTCTCCTCCTCTTGTTGAGCCGCATCCACCTAAAGCTCTAAGAATTGGGCCTTATAAGATAGGAGCTCATTCATCACAACCTCTCATGAAGATCTCCCAAGTCAACTACCACGCTACAGATTGAGCGATCATGATGGCAAAGTGTAGTCAACCATTGGGTGCTTTCTAAAGAACCTCGTCAAAGTCTTCAAAGTAAATTGTCTGTGCAAGATTGAAGGCCTGTTTGGTCAGCATGGACATACTTGTAGTTGTTCTTAGCGTACTCCTCCTCCTCATCTTTTTCTCTAATTGGCTTTGCTTCTTCTAGTGACTTCAAGGTGTTGAACTCACTGCTAATTATTTGGACTTTACAGGAGTTATACTTCGCCTTAGTAGGACCCGACTCTTCCTCACCCTGCTTATGCTTTCCCTCCTTTAAAAATTGAACCACAATAGGATCAAGTGAAATTATCTTTCCCTACAAATAACTAGATGAAATGATTAGAAAAGGGCAAGTCAAAAGGGCATTGTAAAAGATACAAAGGATGATGGATATGTACCATGGAAGACATGAGAGACTCAGCTAAAATGGAGATAGTGATGGATATGCATAGTTTTATCTATCATTTTCTCTAACACCTTCCATCATGTAGGAATCTGATTTAGGAGTAGTCGCCTTACCTGTTGGAAATGGAATAAGGATGATCAGAGCAATACATGGAGATGAGCTATTAACAAACAAGAGCTTCAAGTGTCATTTCCTCAGTTTATTCGCTAGACCGTGAATTTTCATCAAGACTGCCAAAAACTAGACAACCCCATGTTTATGGTCATTCACTGATAAAGCTTGGAAATATATATTTAAACTCCATAGAAACTTTTACTCCCATAAAAATAGGATGATGGTGGTGATGCTTGCCATCAACTTCAACAGAACATGGGCCAAGTCAACCTTAGGAAAATTTAGGATATCCACTTTCTAATGAAAAGGGAAAGTTAAAGACCGCATCTGAAATGATCAAAGGGAATGCATAGCATGTTTGACCAAGTCAAGTTAAGTTACTCACCCTTGTCAGTCACTCTCACCATGAAGTCAATATGACTTTGATAATAGTAGTAGCCAAGGAAGATGTGAGTAGCAACTGAAGAATTGAGGTCAAGCACCTCTTTGGCCTTGGTCTTCCAAAATGAATTCGCTACTTTCCTCAAAACCATCATTCAAATCAATCAGAGTAAAGACACCTTAAAAGTCAAAAGGAATGTGACCTACTTGTTAATATAGGATGTCTACTCACTTAAATTGAAAGGGGTAATAAAGATTCAGCAACCCATGGTAAAAATATATTTATAGATATAGAAGGAAAGTTAGATAACATGGATGTCACATCAAACATTAAATAAAGAAATCATTACTCAATCTCACAGAAAATAGCACAAGTCATGACCAAAATAATAAGATCTTCTACTTGCATCCAAACCACAAAATCGACTGAATAGGAAAAATCTTGGGTAAAAGATAATCACACTTTTTATGTATTAAAAACACAAGGAATAGTTAAGCACACTTTCTATGTCCCTTATACATCAATTTTTGAGTTGCTTTATAATGGGTTTGAGTGCCATCTCTCGCCAAGCCTACCCTTATCACACATATAATCAAATAAAAAAATTAGCACTAAAAATGAAGAGAATAGTCCCCTATGACTTGATAGAGCATTAGAGCAAAGTCAACTCAACTCTCATGGTTGAAAATTTTGTCTAAGACTTTACCTCCATAACCTACCTCCAATGCAACTCCATCTTTAGCCATGACCAAGCTTGCTTAACTCCTATTTTAAAGTGTCCAGGTATTCCTCCAAAAGAGCAATCCTCCTCTACAAAGTGGTGAGCATAGATAGATCAAAGAGTTCTTGCAGCTCTCTCTTAGTATTTGACCATCTTTATGAGAAGACTCATCTGACATAGACTCGCCATTGTCTCATTAAGCATCTTTTAAATTCCTCTGAAGTGAAGCTAGTTGCCCAAATAGAAGATGGGTGAGTGTCTCAGTAACTACCCTTGATGGGTATGCACTCTCTCCCAAGTCCAAACTTGGCACCACCAAGTTAGCCCACAACATGCTAAACTTACCCTTGAATGATGAGAAATGAGTTTTTCAAAATTAAATAATGAGATTTTAATAAGGCGATCAGATAAGAGCTAGATCCTTAGGAAAGAAAGCCACTGCTTAAGAGAACATACATTCTCAGTGCTCAGATGATGGCCTAGTAGCTCGCCCAAAGTAAGGTTAATCATTTTCTTAGGAATACTTGGAGTGTCAAGAGAGATAACTTGTGGGGCAACTGAATGTCCATCATCTCCTTCTACAAAATCTTGCACACTCATCATGTTTAGCTACAAAATTAAGAAGAGTTTAGAACGTCTAATAAAGAGAACTCAGATAATAAAATAACAACTAGTCTTACCTTAGCGAGACACTCCTCCATAGTCAATTTCGTGGAGATGGTTCTTGTCAACTTACTTATCATGACTTTTTTGCACTGAATTAGGGGAACATCCTCTTTCTCTTCTTGTGCACTCACTAGTTGGAAGGAAGGTGGTCCACCATAGTGGTCACACTCTCCGCCTCTATAGTGCAAGTGCTTGGCTCCACACACTAGTCCCAGATGCTACCCTTGGTTGGAGCAACAATAATCTCATAGATGGGGATAGTTGGACTACTTGCATCAACCATAGGGGTGACTATGGACTCTACTAGCTTCTTTGTTTTTTTTTTAATCTTCATTTGAAAGCCTACCTACAGTTTAGAAAAATCAATATCACTGTAAGATTTTTTAAAATTCATGGAAAATAAGTGAATTCCTCTCAACAACATTAACTCGATAATATAAAGAAATTTATAACTTAGTAGTAGGAACAGTACAAAGAAAGATTTCCAAAAGAGAGGAGCAAAGGTTCCATTTATAACCAAAGAAGCTTGGGTATTTCAGAAGGTGATGTGAGTTCTTATAACTTCAAGATACCTTTTTTTAGAATTCAATTAATGCACAAAGCTAATTATTCTTTTCATTATTTTGTCCTTTTTTGTGAGTTGCCTCTATAAGGAGCAAAAATCCATGCTACTAAATGTATGTCTAAATATTTGAGCAAGCTAGAGTAGCCTTCAAAGCAAGTAATCACTAGAATAATGTCAGATCTATAGAAGTGAGCTATTCGATAAAAAGGACTAACCATGCATAGGATAGGTCTAAGATGAAAGCTTGAGGAATGAAGTTTAAAACATGGCCATATATGCAAACTTGCCCAGATTGGCGAGTGACCAAGAAAGGTTAGACAACATAAATGGCCAAAAATTGATGTCCCTATCATGACATACCAATTCTACACATCAAAGAAAGCAATAGATTAGCTACACCAATGGGCTTTGGAGCTTAACATCTTTGAAGAACACTCACCTCGTGTTAGGAAGAGTCTCCAATTGTACTCAACTTACTTTACTTGCACATGCCAAATATAGGCATCTCCTATCACTACCAAATATAGATATATAGTTTTACCCTAAACCAAATATAGTAAACCAAATAAAAGTCATCATAATCAACTAAGTAACTATGTCAAACTAAAGAAATAAATGATAAATATCAATATCATAACCTTAAACCAAAGAAATTAAAAGAAAATCAAACTATAATGATAGATGGATTAACTTAAAGGAAAAATTAAATTAAATCATAATATTATAATGATAAATGAATAACTTAATCCAAACCAAAATCATAAAATACCAAAATAAAGAAACATAAAACAAAATGAAAAAACTAAATTAAGTCAAACCTTCTAAATTCAAGTTCAAATAAAAATACTTACGATTTTAGTTAGATCCTTGGATGAATCTTTACCTTAGAATAAAGATATCATCCTTTTAGGATTTAGGGTGTTGAATGGAATATGTTTCATTTATAATGAAACCTATCTTATTCTTTACTCTTGAAAACATAATTTAAATTTTAAACATAATAAAATGTACCTAAAATAAATATAAATTATTAAATAATTTGTATCAAAATCATCCAAAGGTAAATCAACCAACATTCAAAACTAAGGAAATAAAAACTAAATCCTAAAGCTTAGTAATGTCTTGCCACACAAACCCTTTCACACACTAGAATTGTAGGTCATGGATCCTAGAATTAGGTTAGGATGTTCTGTGATTTTCTATTAGTTCTTGTGATTAGTATTGAGAATTGTTTTTAATTTTTTGTGGTGTATTATTTTAGATTAGATGGCTAGGATTGATTGCCAATAGTCTGAATGGTAGGACATTTTTTCTAGAAATAACATTACTTTTTGCAGGGAACTGTGTTAAAAGGATTTCTATCATAAATAAAAATTATAAATTTGTTGTTTACTTGTAGGTGCCAAAAAGTCCCATAACATAGCTATGGTGTTTATTTCTCAAATTTGGAATTTGAAAATTGTATTTATTTGGGACACCACGTAGATCTGTAGATGTACTCATTAGGGTGATCGGGTGTGACATTGAGGAATGATGTACAATGTCATGAGATAGAAGTCACCATCCTACAATGGACCTAATTACCTAATAATGACTCCTAAGGATAATGGGTCTTCGAATGTACCAGAGATATTTCCCCTACTTTACATGGAAAAGTAAAGTATGGTTTATTTTAAACTGGGTTTGTTAAGTTCCCTGTGGAGGAAAGGTCCCATAGTTAATTACATTATAGGAATGAGATTCCTTAAGAATACTCTCGATTAATGTAAATGATTGTTGTCTCCAAAGATTTCAAAGATAGGACTATCAACAAATTAGTTATTTTTGGAAAATCAAGTGGGATTGATAAAAAAAGGGCAGAGTTATTATCAAAACTAAATGGAGATGAGTAGGAGATGCTCATGATACTAGGAAGCCTAGTAAGCATCCCAAACTATCTTATGGTTGGGCTTTATATTTTTGAAATTTAAGGAGAATTATGTGTTTGAGTTGAATTTTTATTAAAAATTTAGGAATTACAATTTCATGACACAAGATCATGGAAATGCCTAAGAGGTGAGGATTTATTCTTGTAGCCCACAAAGGGGAACAATGACCTCAGATCCTAAATCTAGGGAGCTTTGGCGAGGGCCAACGCATGGCCTAAATCTAAGGCAAAAAATGGGTATATGGTTCATCTCCATAAGATATAACGTTGCACCCACTGCACGGGGTGGCCAACTAACTCCTACAATTTTAAATACATGTAAGCAAGTCTTATGCTTTACAAGATAGCTAGGTTGTTGTTTATTTAGAAAGGAGACTAAGTCCTTAAATACACTCCCTAAGAAACTAGATCATGAAGGGCATGAATAATGACCTAAATTTAATGCAAATTTTGTTTAGTTGTATTTTAATTTTTTGGACAATTCGTTTGACATGGGCTATGGGATTTCATATGTCTAATGCATGAGAAGATTAATTATGGGCCAAAATCAGAAAGAAGGAGGTGTGTTTTCACCATGGTTCTCAAAGGTCAAGCCATTTTCTCTAACAAAGGTAGAAGCCCTCCATTAGCAAGAGTGAATTAATATGATTTATGCATAATGTAAGACATACAACATCCATCAAGGGGGTTGCTAAATCTTTTATTATCGTGATTTATGGCCTAGGCTTTAGGTGAGGTTATGAGTTATTAAATTTAATTTTGAGTTGATTAATTGGATAGAAAATTTATTTTTCTCTAAGATTCTAATCGCATCTAGGCCATTCAACAATTACCAAGCAATTAAGAAATTAGGAAAATCATGCCATTTCTAATACACAAGCTAAACAAACATCAAACAATTTTATAAAGCTAGAGTAAAAGAATATGAGGCCAATGTGGTTGGGCTCCACCACATAAACCCGAAAAGGAAAATGGGTAGCTAAGCTCTACCCTTATACAACTCAGATTACAAATGAATAATTATAATTTAGTGGGAGTTCATGTTATGGGGGTCTTCATTCTTCATCCTTCATTTCTTAATTTTGATTTTGCTTCATTTCCTTCTTTCTTTTGATTTAACTTGAGATGTGGTTCACTCCAAAGCTTCACGTGGTATATAAGACATGGTCTTATAACCAATGTTCATCCTATTTCCCCATAACATTCATTCCAAATCTTAATTACAAAATTTACATTAAAATGGGAAAGATAAACCTAACTAAACTGGTAAAATAGAGATTAGCTTAACATTCTACACAACCCAAGCAATTATATGAATAATTTGGACTTAGCACCCCACACATGGGTAACCAAGTCCACCTGTCCTAATTTGGATCATGCTTAGGGGTATAAGCAACATACATAGCAAAAGCATTTATATTTTTATTACAACGCCCCTTAAGCATAATCCCTACAGAAGACATGATTAGACTAAGATTGTCCTATCATCTAGTCTACACACATACACCCTAACATCTAGTATAAAAATATTACTTCAAAAAAAAAATCAAACCATGCATACCATGCCCTAGAGCTACAAATGGTGACTTAGCCTAATGTATGTGCCATTTAAGGCTTGTGTGGCATGTCTTAGCTAGTCTTTAAGGTTGACATTTTCTAAGTGTGAAGGATTCAACTTAGAGGGTGGTTTCATTTTAAGTGATTTAATTGATTTATCAATTTTAGTTGATAATTTGATTTGGTTTGAATGAACCTGCACTTAGTTACTAAATATTATAAAGAGAAGAAAATAGAAGAGAACTACACTTTCATCCCTACCTTAAGTAATTTCTAAAGTAGATTCATTAATGATTTTTTATCTTTAATGAATGTTTTATTATGTGTTTTAATTAACCCTAAGTTTAGATTTGCTCTAAATAGTCATATTCAAATAAGAAAGGCATCTTAGGATTAATTAAGGTGAATTACTATCACAAAACACACAATCATTTATTTCTTTTCACCATGTATACCATGCATATGAATAAATCCTAAGCATACCTATACATGTAATGCAAATTTTACCACACCTTGATGATGAATGCTAAGAGATATGATTTGGAAATTTGGATATTCCATGAATGCATGTCTTTATTATGTAGAAAAGAGGGATTCTTTATCCATTAACATAATGCACATTCATATGTATAAAAGACATAAGTGAGTACGACACCATTATTTTCTAAAATTAGGGGCATAAGGTACAAGATCTACATAGGGCTACTTAAAGCCTCGTAGCCCCGGGATGTCCAGACTAATATACCACTTTTCTTAAATACATGTAAATGTAAAAAAAGAAATAAATGGATGAACAATCATGCAAAAGGTCTATGTTTGATTATGGTTGTCTAATTTGCATGTGTAATGTGAGGATCCTTCTTAAATCATAATAGAGGAGTGCATAGGAATATATTTAAGCAAGTGTTATGTTCTTTTCAAATGAACTATACACTTTGCAAATCCTAAACAAGTCCATGTTAAGAGATGAGAAGGAAAATAACATAAAACACATCTTATGCTATAATCACAAGCAAGCTTATAAGTAATTATAAGTAGCATCACTTCATTCATAATCTTTAATTTATAGGTTTTAAAAATAATTTTTGGTTTAATGGTGATAATAGCCACTCATATTATTAATTTTAGCCAACACATGTAATTTGGCATAAAAGGAAATATTTTACTTAATTAATTTTTCAAAAAATATGAATTTTTGACTTCATATGTCAAACAACATTTAGCATGCTAAGAAAGAAATAAAGTGATGTAAGCAGATGACTTCATTCACTCTAATTAATTCCTAAAGACAAACCTATATAATAAGATCATTTAAAGTGAATCAAATTTCTTTAAGGAGATTTTTATTTTATTTTTTTAAATAGATTTGACTTAAGAAATGTTAAAAGCGTTTGCTGGTTGTGTGACTTGGTTTAGTTTTAATTTTAGAACAATTAGGTTGATTTTATGTTTAATTTTGGTTAAGGTGTGAATTAAATCCATTAATTACCCCTTACCTGCACCACTTTAACATAACTAAACAAATAATTATGAGCCAACATATGATATGCAACCACATGGAATTTAAATTAGTAATGCACCTAAGAAATAAAGGGGCCTAATGCAATTGGCTCACAATTATTGATTAATTAAGTTAAAGAGTCTAATTAAGTACTTTCATAACCATCCTACACATGTAGTTTGATCATAACTTCCTTTGAAACCTCTTAGGTTATTGAACTCCTAAGAATTTACCCAAGATTAAGATAATTAAGTTCTGGAACAATTTGGTTTTGAGTTTAGTTATTTAAGCTATTTAATGAAGTGATTAAATCATTAATCAATTTGCAAATTAATTAAGTCTTTATCCAAATAAAATAAACTTAGGGGAAAAGATTTGGAAAAGAAATCCTAATCTCATTCCCTAAGTTCATTCACTATTTTATGATTATTAATAAACTTAATTAATGAATTTATTACTATTTAATAGGTTAATTAATCATTTTTAGTTAAGAGAGGGATTAAGGATGAAATGAGCAATTTCCCTAATTAATCCAACAATAAATTCCAAGAAAATCATGGGAGGCAGAGGTCATCCCGCTAATTATTCCTAGAAAGTTTGGAATTAATTTCTTAAGTAGTTTAGGAGTAATTAGCCTATTACATTTCCAATAAAACCCAAATTGATTGAAGGTTACTTCCCAAAATCAATTAAACTTAATTTTATATTATTCATTCTTACTGAATTATCTTTAAAATGAAGTTGAGTTTGTATTTTTTGGATTTTTTTATAATTAGTTATGAATTTTAGAAGTTCCATGATTAAAATTAGATTAATTAAGCTAATTAAACCCCCTAATCCTGTCAGGCCACTTGGCGGCTCCATGCTATTGACGCTGCGTCACATGGCGATGGGATAGGTTATTTAAGTTATCACATCCGTTGTCGAGTCAGCTGGTAGTGAACAAGCTTTCTCCAATGGCTGTCCATCTAAGATCAGACGACCATAATTAATCTCATAATTTAGGCTTAAATTAAAGGGAGATCTAATGTGATTTAGTCACAATCATCCATTCCAATCACGTGAAATGGATGGCGTGTGACCTATCTCCTCTCGAGCGATGATAGACGGATGTCATCCATTAATTGTCACTCGATATGAGCTTACCTAAGCACGGATGGAGTTCAAACTCACCCCACACATTCGGGGAGGCATAAGCAATGAATCCAATGGCCAAGATCTAATGGGATTACAATTCCCTTCATAAAGGACCAAGCAATTTTTATCTTAGGATTGGTTTTGAGCAATACCTCACCGGAGGCTATCATCGGTGCTTTCAACGGATGAGGTAGCTTTGTCTAGTAGAGATAAAGCCTTATTGAAGGTATCAAGCTTTGATTTAAAGTGGATGGCTCGATTGACCAAGCTACCCTTCAATGGTAATCAACCTTGATTGAAGTCCTCCTTCCCGTGGCTTGGTGACTTGGGAAACAACTTCATTGAGCTCGGTGAGGTGCCTTGATGGTGCTTACAAGTTTAATTTGGGTTTAGTGGAGAATTGGATGAGTTGGAATTGATTTGGAACTCCCCTATTTTAGCTTGAGCAAAATTGAGAAGGAGAAAATTGGGGGAGCTGGAGAATGCTTGCCAAGGCTTGGAGTAGCTTGCTTTTGATTCCTAGAGCTCAGTCGAATTGAGTTGTGGTTTGAGTGGGAATGAGGGGGAGTATATCTCCCTCTCCTTGGATCAGACTACCAAGACTAGCTTTTCCATTTTAGCTCAATTACTAAGATTGATTCAGTTTGGGTTGTTAGACACTCCATGTGATTCATTTTAGGCAGAGGAATGGAGGAGAGGGAGTGACCATGTGCTAGGTGAGTGTATGGCTCAATTCCCATTATAGGGGTCAGTTTGGCCTTGGGTTGGGTCATGGCTAACCCAAACCCATTGGGTCATGTTCACCACCTTTGTTGGTGTCCAAGTGGACCACTAGGAAGATGCCAAGTGGCCTTGAGAAGGAATTAGCCAAATTCTAAGTGAATTTGGCCCATTATAGGGGTTAGTTTGGCCTTGGGTTGGGTCATGGCTAACCCAAACCCATTGGGTCATGTTCACCACCTCCGTTGGTGTCCAAGTGGACCACTAGGAAGATGCCAAGTGGCCTTGAGAAGGAATTAGCCAAATTCTAAGTGAATTTGGCCATAGGATACCCTTTGACCTAGGGGTAAAATGGTCATTTTTCCTTGATTTTATTTTGGGTAGATTTGAAATGATTCAAAAATGGGTTGAGCAAGATTTCAAGTAATTTAGAGTTCATTTGGTTTAAATTATTTCGATTTGATCTATTTAGGTCAAATTGGGTCAATTTGGGAAGCATAAGATTAGGGAGTAGAATGTTGGCCAATAAAAGAGAAGCATAAGACTAAGTTAAGTGTTTGAGATGAGGATGCTTAGGTGGATGAGTGGCTTTACTCGAGAGATAGAATGCAAAATGAGTATGTTGAAAAAGTTGAGTAGCTCAGTGGCGATAAGATTAGGAGAGTCACCTTAGATGGTTTGGCCACATAAAGCGTCGGGTCATGACGATTGAGAATAGATGCATTAGATTTGCCTTATGTTAAGAAAGGTAGAGGTAGACCTAAAAGACTTGGTTAAGATGTATAAAAATGATCTTAGTATACTTGAATTAGATGAGAATTTGACACATAATAGGACACAATGCAAGGATTCATCAACAATTGATTAAGGCTTGTTGTTGTTGTTGTTGTTGTTGTTGTTGGGTCAATTTGGGTAAGGTTGACCAATTGGTCAAATTGGATCAAACCATAGATTAGGTCAAGTTCAAATGATCATTTGGAGCCTATGTGTATCATTGGTTTGGTTCAATTTGATTTATATTTGGTTTTGGTTCATTTAGTTTCATTTGGGTCAAATGGGTCAAGTTGACCAATTTGACCCATTTGACCTAATTGGGTTAGGTCATGGGTTGGTTTAGGCTTAGTTGATCATTTGAAATGTATTGCAATATTTGGTTTCAATCAATTTTAGTTTTGATTTCAAGTTGATTTGACCTTTTAGGTCAAGTTAGGTTCATGGACAATTGGGCTAGCTTGGGTCCAATTTGGCCAATTAAAGTTTTGGTAAAGTTCAACAAGTGATTTAGAATGAATTTGATCCATTGGTTGCAATCAATTTGTCTTAGATCAAGATTTGACCCATTTTGACATTTTAGGTCAAGTGGGTCAACTTAGTCAAGTTAGGCTTGGTTTGGCTCATTGATGGCAGTCGATGTTGACCTCACTTTTGGAGTGAGCTCTCAACTTCTCCATCTTAGGCAGACTCCTCTAGACATTAAAGTTCCTTAGTCTTAAGACACTTCTAGTGATTAGAACACTAACCCTAGAGACTTAGAAGAGTTAGCCATAAGGAATATATGCCTTAGGGGTATTAAGAAAAGCTTGCCTACCTATAGCTTAAACCCAATCCTTACTTCCTTCTTTCAAGTCAAACTTCAAATCCAAACCTGCTTCAAATTCAAATCAACCTCAAATTCAATCAATTCAAAATTCAAATCAACCTCAAATTCAAACCAACTTCAAATTCAAATCAACTTGAAATTCAAATCAACTTCAAACTCAAATCAAATTCCAACTTAAATGACTTTTCTTAATCATTTAAATCAATTCCAACAATCCAAGTCAATTCAAACTCAAAAGATTTTCTCATAATCCATTTATATTCTCATTTATATTCACAAATATAAATGAAATATAAATTCAAATGACCAAAACTAAATCCAAAACTCAATTCCAAATCCAAAAATCTTTCCTAAGTCACTTTGATTTCATCTTATGGACTTAGCTCAAATCAAATCCAAATCACTTCAAACTCAAGAGATTTTCTCATAATACATTTATATTCTCATTTATATTCATAAATGTAAATTAAATATAAATTTAAATAACCAAAACCAATTCAAAACTCAAGTCCAAATCTAACCTAAATCCAACCTATACCCTTTCAAGTCAAATTCTTGTACTTAGCCAAATCATTTCAAATCAATCCAAACCTTTGGATTTTCTCTTCAAACAATCAATCCTTCAATCATAAACCAAAATATAAACATAAACTTCAATCATCAAATCAAAATCAAACTAACCCAAGTAAAACCCATATTCACCCTTTTGACTTGAAATTGTCAAATGAATCAAAACCCATTTGACTCAAAATCACATGCAATTGGATTTATATTTCAATCATAAGTCCATAAGTGAGTTCAACCAAGCTTGAATCAAGCCTTGATCAAGTCAATGGACCCATTTAGGGTCACTTGACCCAAAGTGACCTAAAGCACCTTTTTGAGCCAAATTCTAATCCAACCCAAATTGGATTAAACTAAGCCCAGCTATGCCTAACATTGTGAGCAACAATCATCCTAAGATGATCAATCACCCAAATTGGGTCAAACCAAGTCAAACCCAACCTTTGACTAACTCAACACTTAGCCTAAATGAAACCTAAACTAGCCAAAATCCACCATAGTCCAAATTGATTGAAACCATTAATCTCCACCAATCCAAAATCAATGATTGAACATGACCAAGTCATCATTTGAGTCAAACCTAGCCTAATTGGCCACTTGACCCAAGTTGACCTAAAAAGTCAAAATGTGTCAAATCTTGATCTAAGCCAAATTGATTGCAACCAATAGTTTTAAATTCATTCTAAATCACTTGTTGAACTTGACCAAAGCCTCAATTGGCCATACCCAACCTAGCCTAATTGGTAGTGAACTAACTTGACCTAAAAGGTCAAATCAACTTGAAATCAAACCAAAATTGGTTGAAACCAAAGCTTGCAATACATTTCAAATGGTCAACCAAGCCTACACCAACCCATGACCTAACCCAATTGGGTCAAATGGGTCAAATTGGTCAACTTGACCCATTTGACCTAAGTGAACTCAAATGAACCAAAATCAAATATAAATCAAATTAGACCAAACTAATGACACCCATAGGCTACAAATGATCATTTGAACTTGACCTAACCCATAGTTTGACCCAATTTTACCAATTGGTCAACTTGACCCAAGTTGACCCATTTTGATCGAAATGGGTCAACTTGAGCCAAATCATATCAAATAAACTCCAAATTCATTAAAAATTGGCATAAACCATTTTTCAATCATTCCAAATGTGCCCAAATCAAAATCAAAGTGAAATGACCATTCTACCCATAGGTCAAAGGGTAACCTATGATCAAATTCACTTGGAATTTGATCATTTTCCAACTCAAGACCACTTGGCATCCTCCTAGTGGACCATTTGGACACCAAGGAGGGTGGTGCACATGACCCAATGGGTTTGGGTCAACCATGACCCAACCCAAGGCCAAACTGACCACTCCACTCAAAATTCTCCATATGGATCACCTCCCACAATCATTTAACACATGTGCACCTCCACACTTCCACTCCTTTGCCAAAACTGAAGCACATGGCACTCCTAACAACCAAAATAACCCATTCAATCTCTTCAATTTGATCAAAATGGTAAGGCAAGCCTCGTACATCTGAATCAAGTAGGGGAGATATACTCCCCCTCATTTCCACTCAAACCATGACTCTGGCATTTGATTGAGCTCAGAGGATCAAAAGTAAGCTTCTCCAAAGTTTTCCAAGCATTCCTAAGCCCATCCCATTTCTTCCTTCTCAATTTTGCTTAAGCTAAAAATAGGGGAGGTCTAAGGGAATTCCACTTCACTCAATCCTCAATCAAACGTCAATTGCTCTTGTAAGCACCATCAAGGCACCAAGTAGAGCTTACAGAAAGCTTTTCCCAAGTCCCAAAGCCACGTGAAGGGGGAGTTCGATCGAAACTGTAAGCCATTTGAAGGGAGATTTGGTCAATTGAGCAACTCACTTCAAATTGAACCTTGGAACTTTCAATAGGGCTTTGTCTCCACTAGAAGAAGCTACCTCCACCATTGGAAGTGCCGGTGATAGCCTCCGTGAGGTATGTCTCAAAACTGAGCTTAAGTTAAAAATCTTTGGTCCTTTGTGAAGGGAATTATAATCCATTAAAATTCCACCATTAGATCTTCTTCTATATGCTTCTAGATGGTGTGGGTTGAATCTCGCCTAATCCAGCTCAAGTGTAATGGATCAAGCCATGGAGGATGGGGATCTCTCTCCCATGCAGGGGATGAATCATGGGCCATCCATCTTGCATGTTTTGGATGGATGGCCCTAATTAAATGCATTAGATCCATTGATTTTATCCTTCATAACCACAAGTTTATTCCTGACCATCTAATTTTTGATCAGACGGCCCAAGGGAAAGTGGCGCCGTGGAATATGATAACTTGAATAACCAATTCCATATACATGGAAAGTGCGTGCCATCAGCAAACCACATGGTGCTAATGGGATAATTAGGGCTATTTAATTATCCTTTAATCACAGAAACTTCATAAATTCATAATTAAATGTAAAAAAATCCAAAAAATGCAAAATCAAGTTCATTTTAAAGATAATTCAAAGGGAAATCCAATAAAATTATTTCTAATTATTTTTTAATAATGGATTTTCTCTAATTAAGGTTTAACTAAAAATCTAATAACCCTAATTACTCTCTGATTACTTTATTAATTAATTCCAAAATTTTCAATCATGTTTAAGGGGATGACTTTTGCCTCCCCAATTTTCTTGGAATTTATTAATGAGTTAATTAGAGAAATCAATTAATGAATCCATAATTACCCCTTAATGAAATTAAGAGCAATTAAGCATGTGAATAGTGATTTAATCACTTAATTGAGATAATTAAACATTGTTTAAGTGAAGAGGAGGTTTATGGAATGGGTTTGGGGTATTTTCCTTAAGTTATTTCTTAAACCCCTTTCTTCCTTAATCCAAACATAATTAAGGATTAATCGACTAATGATTTACCTAATTAGCTTAATCAAACTTTCAAAACCAATTTGAATTTAATCATTCTCTTCTGTAGATCCTTAGGTGTTCAAAAGCCTAAGGTAAATTTAAGGAAATCATACCCAACTCACATGTGTGGGAAGGTTATGAAAGTACTTAATTAAACCCTTTAGCTTAATTAATCAATAATTGTGAGCCAATTGCTTTAGGCCCCTTTCTTTCTTAGGTGCATTGCTGATTTAAACTCAATGTGGTTGCATATCATATGTTGGCTCATGATTGTTAGGTTAATTATGTTAAAGTGGTGTAGGTAAAGGGTAATTAATGGACTTAATTCACACCTTAACCTAAATAAAACATAAAATCAACTTAATTGTCCTAAAAATCAAACTAAATCAATTCACACATTGGGGAAATGGATTAGGACCAGCAAACTCTTTTTACATTTTCTAAATAAAAAATCAAACTCAAAACTAAAAATCCTTTAAAGATTTTTGATTCACTTTGAATGATCTTATCTTATAATATTGTCCTTAAATTAATTAGGTGAATGAATGAAGTTACATGCTTTCATCACTTTATTTCTTTTGAAGCATTGTAAATGGTGTATGTCATATGAAATCATGCATTCACATCTTTTGAAAAATCAAATTAAATAAAATGTTTCCTTTATGTAAAATTGCATGTTTTGGCTAAAAGTTAAGAATATGAGTGGCTATTATCACTATTAAATCAAAAACTATTTTTAAAACCTATAAATCAAAAATTACAAATGAAGGTATGCTACTTATAAATACTTATAAGCTTGCATGTGATTATAGCATAAGATGTGTATTTTGTGTTGGTTTCCTTCTCTTCTCTTAACATGGATTTGAATAGGATTTGCAAAGTGTATAGTTCATTTGAAAAGAACATAACACTTGCTCAAATCTATTCCTATGCCTTTCCATGTTATGACCTAAGAAGGATCTTCACATTTACACAAGTAAATTTCATAACCAAATCAAACAAAACTCTTTTGCATGACTCTTCATCCATTTGCTTTCTTTTTGTACATGCACATGTATTTAAGAAAAGTGGTATATTAGTCTTGACATTTTGGGGTTGTGAGGCTTTAAGTAGCCCCAAATAGGTCTTGTACCTTACACCCCTGGTGTGTAGAAAATAATGGCATAGTACTCACATATGTATTTCATACATGTAAATGTGCATTTGATTAATGGATAAGAGAATCCCTCTTTTCTACTTAATAAAATCATGCATTCATAAAACATCCACAATTTCTTAAACAACATCTCTTTGCATTCATCTAAGGTGTGCTAAGATTTTGCATTACATGTATAAATATGCTTAGGATCATTCATATGTATACATGTTGGAAAGAAATAAATGGTTGTGTTATGTGATAGTAATTCACCTTAATAAGTCCTAAGATGCCTTTCTTATTTAATAGGTTTATTTAGAGTAAATCTAAACTTAGGGTTAATTAAAACTCATAATAAAATATTCACTAAAGAAAAATCATTAATGAATCTACCTTAGAAATTACTTAAGGTAGGGATGAAAGAGAAGTTCTCTTCTCTTTCCTTCTCACAATACTTAGTAATTAAATGTAGGTTCATTCAAACCAAATCAAATCATCAAATAAAATTGACCAAATCAACTAAATCACTTAAAAGGAAACCACCCTCTAAGTTGAATCCTTTCACACTTAGGAAATTCCAACCTTAAAGCCTAGCTATGACATGCCACACAAGCCTTAAATGGCATACATATTAGGCTAAGTTACAATTTCTAGCGCTATGTTAGGGCGGTGCATGGTTTAATACCTTTTTTTTATGATGTGATACTTTTAGACTAGATGTTTGGGTGTATATGCGGACGAATGGTAAGCGATCTTAGCCTAATCATATGTCTGAGATTCGCTTAAGCATTGTAATAAAATATAAATACTTTTGATGTTGTTATACCCCTAAGCATGATCCAAATTAGGATAGGTGGACTTGGTTACCCATGTGTGGTGTTAAGTCCAAATTATTCATATAAGGATGCATGGTGTGTTTAGCTAATCTCTATTTTGTAGGTTTTAGTTAGATTTAATTTTCCCATTTTTATGTAATTTTTTTGTAATGATTTGGAATAAATGTTACGGGGAAGTGGAGGTGAACATTGGTCGTAAGATTTTTTCTTATGTACCATGTGAAACCTTTGGAGCAATCACATTATAACCAAGCCAAAAGGAAGAAAGGAAAGAAGCAAATCAAAACATGAAGAAAGAAGAAATGAAGAAATGAAGAACTAAGACCCCATACATTTCCTTCTAAATTGTAATTACTCATTTGTAATCTGGGTTGTATAAGGGTAGAGCTTGGCTACCCACATTTCTTTTCGGGTTTATATGGTGGAGCTCGACCAAAAAGACCTTTAATTCTTTTGTGCTAGCTTTTTAAAATTGTTTGATGTTTGTTTAGCTTGTGCATTAAGATGGCATGATTTTCCTAGTTTCATCATTATTTGATGAATGGCCTGGATATGATTAGGCTCCTAGCAAAAAATAAATTTTATATCCAATTAATCAACTCAAAATTAAAATTAAATAACTCGTAACCTCACCTAAATCTTAGGACATAAATCAAGATAATAAAAGATTTAGCAACCCCTTAGTAGGATGTTGTATGTTTCACATCATGCATAAAATCATCTTGCTTCACTCTTGCTTATGGAGGGCTTCCACCTTTGCTAGAGATTATGTCTTGACCTTTGAGAGCCATGGTAGAAATACACCTCTTTCTTGCTAATTTTGGCCCATAACCAATTTCTCATGCATTAGGCATATGAATCCCATAGCTAGTGTCAAATTAATTGTCTAAAAATTAAAATAAACTTAACAAAATTTGCATTAGATTAAGTCATGAGTTCATGCCCTACATGATCTAGACTCTTAAGGAGTGAGTTTAAGGACTTAGTCTTCTTTCTAAATAAATAATAGCCTAGTTATCTTGCAAAAGCATAAGACTTGCCTACATGTATTTAAAATCATAGGAGGAGTTAGTTGGCGGCCCACCCCAGGTAGTTGTAAGTCCATTGGGTTATTTCTCCTCTCTTGTGAAGGTAAACTATATGCCCATTTTGCCTTAGATTTAGGTCATGCTTTGGCCCTCGCCAAAGCTCCCTAGATTTAGGATCCGAGGTTGATGTTTTCTTTTATGGGCTATAAGCATAAATCCTCACCTCTTAGGCATTTCCATGATCTTGTATCATGGAATTATAAGTCCTAGATTTCTAATAAAAATTCAATTCAAACATATAATTCTCTTCAAATTCAAAAATATAAAGCTCAACCATAGGATAGTTTGGGATGCTTGCTATGTTTCCTAGCATCATGAGCATCCCTTACTTATCTCCCTTTGGTTTCGATAATAACTCCCTCCTTTTGATTAATCCCATTTGACCTTCCAAAAACAACCAATTGATTGATAGTCCTATCTTTGAAATCTTTGGTGGTAATGATCATTTACCTTAATCAAGAGTATTTTTAAGGAATCTCATTCTTTAAGATGTAATTAACTATGATATGAGGGAACCCATGGGAATTTAAAATAACTACTTTACTTTTCCAAGTAAAGTAGGGAAGAATCTGGTACATTCTAAGACCCATTATCCTTAGGAGTCTTTATTAGGTGATTAGGTCCATTGTAGGATGATGACTTCTGTCTCGTGAGATAGTACATCATTCCTTAATGTCATACCCGATCACCCTAATAAGAACATCTGTGGATCTACGTGGTGTCCAACCTAGCATAATTTCATTTTCATTTAATTCATTTAGATGAAAATAAAATTTACCATAGTCGAGTTCAATCATTGATTATGAATTAATTTAGACCAATGGTTTCAATCAATTTGGCTTATGGTGGATTTTGGATAGTTTTCATTTCATTTGAGCTAAATGTTGACTTGGTCAAAGGCTAGGTTTGACCCAATTTGAGTGATTGATCATCCTAGGATGATTGTTACTCTTAATGTGAGGCTTAGTTTAGTCCAATTTGGGTTGGATTATAATTTGGCTCAAAATGGTGCTTTAGGTCACTTTGGGTCAACTGAGCCTAAGTTGGTCAATTAGCTTGATCAAGGCTTGATTCAAGTTTGGTTGAACTCACATATGGACTTATGATTGAAATATAAATTCAATTGCAAATGATTTGGAGTCAAATGGGTTTTGATTCATTTGATCAATTTCAAGTCAAAAAGGTGAACATGGGTTTGACTTGGGTTAGTTTGATTTTGGTTAGATGATTGAAGTTTATGTTAATATTTAAGCATGTGATTGAAGGAATGATTGTTTGAAGAGAAAATCCAAGGGTTTTGATTGATTTTAGAATGGTTTGGCTAAGTTCAAGAATTTGAATATAGGTTGGATTTAAGTTAGTTTTGGACTTGAGTTTTGAATTTAGTTTTGGTTATTTGAATTTATATTTATGAATATAAATGAGAATATAAATGGGTTATGAGAAAATATTTTGAATTTGTAATGATTTGGATTTAGTTCGGTTAAGTTCAAGGATTTGACTTGAAAGAGTATAAGAAAGATTTTGGATTTGGAATTGTTCATGGGTTTCAATTATTTGATTTGGAATTGATTTATGATTTGAGAAAATCAATTGAGTTGAAATTGATTTAAGATTTGATTTGAGTCTGAAGTTTGACTTGAAAGAAGGAAGCAAGGACTTGGTTCAAGCTATAGGGTAGGCAAGCTTTCCTAATACCCCTAAGGCATAACCTATTCCTATGGCTAACTCTTTTAAGTCTCTAAGGTTAGGTTAAATGTTCACCTAATCACTAGAATTGTCTTAAGACTAAGGAACTCTTAGTTTCTATAGGAGTTCTACATAAAATATGGAGAAGTTGAGAGCTCACTCCAAAAGTGAGGTCAACTAAGGGCACCCAATAGGTGTGGTGTGAAGGTACACCGTATTGATGATGATCAACAACATTCAAATGATCACAGCACTAACAAAATGATCTACTCTTAAGCAAGAAGGAATCAAAAGCCTAGTGTGTGACTCCTATGTCAAAACATAAGAGAGTGGTGCTAGTGAACCTTCCACTAGGGAAGCAAGTTCAAGTCATCCACTAGGGGATGAGAGGTTGTGAAATCCTTTGGGGGATTAAAACTTGGAATTCACTTGGGATAAAAGATGTGAACCTTCCACTAAGGAAGCAAGTTTGGGTTGGATTAAATTGATTCCACTAAGGAAATTGGAAGGATTTGCATCTCTCTGAGGAGAAATTGATTGATTTGATTGTTTAATTTGACTCCATTGGGGAGGTTGGTTGATTTATTTTAGATATTTAAATTTTGAATTTTGAGATGGATCCTATTGGTTTACGATGGACTGCATTGAGTAGGGGCCATGTCGCCTTGGCCTACATCAAATTTACCAATCCAAAGGGCTAAACAAATACATCATAGGTATCAACCAAAGGGGTTCTTTTGGTATTTGTACTAGGAAGAAGGAGTAGTAGACTTACATCCTCCAAAGTAGGGATCGTTGATCAAGTGAGGCAATGGATCAAACCCAACCTTAGGCTTACTACTGAGTGAATGTCATTGGGGAACTTAAATCAGCTCAAAGATAGCCAAGATTAATTTCACTTTTTTTAGTTATATTTGATAGATCCCATCAGTTTGCGATGGACTGCACTAAGTAGGGGCCATGTCAACCTTGTCCTACTTCAGATTTACTAATCCAAAGGGAGTAGCTTCCCGACCGAGGGGAAAACTATCCAACCAAAGGGGTGCCTTTCGATTTATAGTAGTTAATTCAGGGAAGAAAGCATGAGGACTCACATATTTCGTGAATAAAAGACCACTGGGGTGACACATTAGCAAAGTAACATGTCAACCCAACCTAGGGCTGCCCATCGGTTTGTGACAGTCATGCTAGAAATAATGCATAGTAGACTTACATATGAGAAATGATCGCCGGGGCAACCTTTTTGTGCCAAAATAGATTGAACTCGACCTAAGGGTGACTACAGAGAGAGTGCTGACCTGGGGACTTATCTCAACTCAAGTGTAGTCAGGCAATTCCTATAGGGAGTTCTACTAACACTATCCTAAAGATAGGATGCCCGGGAAAGGGGCCACTTGGGGCTTGAATTCTAATTAAGTGTATATTTATTTATTTTATTTGTTTATCATGGACCTGTTGGTTTAGAGGATCATATTGGAGCTTATATTTAGAATTATCTCTCAATTTGGTCCAAGGGAGAATCTATGCATCTGCTGAGCAAATTCTCTAACCATACGTGGCTACTAGGAAATGGGGACTGTTCAATCCAAGAGTAACCCAAGTAGTGTCTAAATGGGCTCACAAAGGACGTGATCCAAGTAGAGTGTCCACAGGGGAAGGGGCCACTAAGGGCTTTATCTAAAACCTTGAAGAAGATAATATCTATAGGTATTCGGTGGCCAACTCAGGGAGAAAGCGCAGGGACTCACATCTACCAAGAGTGGTGTATATAGGTATTAGGTGGCCAACTCAGGGAGAAAGCACAGGGACTCACATATACCAAGAGTGGTGTATCCTCCAGGTAAGTCAGTGTCAGCATAGAGAACATCAACAAACCTAAAGTGCCCATTGGTTTGCAATGATCAAAGAAAGCATGGGGACTCACATCCTCCTTGATTGGATAGATACTAGTCTTTCTTCGGCCAGTGCTGCGACTACTGTGAAGTGAATTCCTGGGACTTATATCAATCAAGAGGAAAAGAGCCTCTGGGGGACTTATCCTAAACCTCAAATATATCCAACCTAGTCAGTGTATGATGGCTAGTTCAAGAAGAAAGTGTGGGGACTCACATCTTCCTGAATGAAGTCAACATGAGGTAGCTTACTGGCTGCATAGTGAGGTCTACCAAACTAACAAGGCATTTGTTGGTTTGTAATGGTCAAGTCAGGAAGAAAGCATGGGGACTCACATCCACCATATAAATGATCACTAGGTGACAAACTAGTAAGGTGGCATGTCAGCCTGACCTAGAGCAGCTAATGAGTAAGTGCCACAGGGGGCTTGCTCCCACATCAAAATAGCTCAAGACAAAAGATATGTGTTTGTGTTTGTGTTTTTTGTTTATGTTTGAAGAGGACAGGATGCCTCTTGGGTTCTCTTACACTTATCCTAGTTATGTTAGTCGAAATAGGATGCCTCATTGGTTCTCTCACACCTATTCTAGTAGTATTGGGAAATCATGTTTAATTTGTGTTCGTGTTATGAAAGAGGGATAGGATGCTTTTGGGTTCTCTTACACCTACCCTAAAACACGTCGTGGAAGATTCTCAAATAAGCAAATAATGTTTTGAATAAAGAGAATATTTTAATGAATTGGAATGAAATTTTTGGTGATAATTATTTTCGAACATGATTTTATGGGTAGTATTTCTTCAAATAGAGTCCATTAATTGGAAGCATCAGGTGTTCCCCTTTACAATCAATAAGGTGATAAGATCCTCTTTGGTAGGCCTCTTCTATGACAAAAGGGTCTTCCCAAGTGGGTTCAAACTTGCCTCCCATCTTTTTACGGGCAACCATTGGTCTCCATAGAACTAAAATAAGCTCGTGAAAAGCTCTAGAGACTAGCTTATGTGAGCTTGAATCATCTTAGCTTTGTATAACTCGAGTTTTGGCATGCAGGCATCTCTCCTCTAAACCTTGAGCTCTTCTAACGCAACTTGGCATTCTTTGTGATTTTACTATCCATTGCTATCTTAGTGATGGGGTGAACTTCTAATGGTAGAATGACTTTGGACCCATACACTAAGGAGAATGGGGGGTGGGTTTGGTTATGTATGCGGTATGCACAAGGCTTCAACTAGCCATCATGCTAATGTGGCTTGTTATCAGTGTCTGGATGAGAGTTTTGTTGAATGCTTCTGTTTGCCGGATAGTATATGGTGGAGTATCTCCAATCTATACTATGTCTCTTGGATCTTGGTCCTTTTGAATGCATACCATTATCATAAATTATGAGGCACCCGAACCTATATATGATATAGTTCGAAAAATTAGAGCACATGACGTGACCTCTCTGAGTGGGATTGCCTCTGTCCACTTGGAAAAGTAATCGGTGGTAGCTAAGATAAACTGATGACCCTTAGAAGAAGGAGGATCGATAGGACCCACTATGTCGGTACCCCAAACATTCAATTGGCCATGAAGCTAATGTAAGATGTAGAATGTTGGGTGATTGATGTAGGACCACACCATGTACCTGACATTGATGGCACCTCCTAGCTACATTCATGCAATATGTGATCATCGAAGGATAGTATTATCCTATCCTCTTAATCTTTGCTTTCATCTTGAACTGGGTAGTACGCTCCATAGATTTGTACCTCGCCATGATCTTATAGCTTCATGTTTGTCTAAATAAGCATAACATTTGATCAAAAGATCCGGTATAAGGTGCCATCCACGAGCATAGAGAGAGCTCTCTGCCTCATATGATAGGCTTGTGATTTCTCTTGAGGTAGTTTCAGTGTTCAAGTAATCTTTGAATGGTTGCCTCTCCAAATCTCCTCATCTTTATTGGCAATACAACCTCCCTTCAAGTGAAAGTCTCTCAATGAGTTCAACATTAATAAGGAATGGACTCATCTTTCGACATGCCAATTCATTGAGTTTGGCCAAAGCATCTCTACGTTCTCTCTCGAGGAACCTTGTAGATGGTGACCTCAGATTTGCTTGCTTCATGGTGTACTCATGGTAGTGATGAAGCTTAGGTTTTAGAACCTTATAGGATCCAACAATCTGGTTGATGACCAGCTGAGAATCCCCGTAGATATTGATGCTTTTAACACACAATGTAATAGCTAACCCTAGATAGACAATCAAAGCCTCATACTCAGCTTCATTGTTGGTGCATGGATTGGAGAGATAGTATGAGAATCTCATCATATCGTGATCTAAAGTTAAGAGAACTATTCCTACACTTGTCTTTCCTGGAAGAGTAGATTGTGGTTCTTTTCCTTTTTGAAAGGAAGTCACACCATCAAAATACATCTCCCAGCATCGATTGTCAACCTCCCCTAAGTTCATGACTTGTTTATCAGGAGATCATCACTAAGCGAGGAATTAAGGGTGTGATGCTAAGAAATGCTAGTGCTATCCTTTCACGTATAATGTAATATGAAACTGTGAGAGAATCATGAACCAACACTCTAACCATTTTGATAACATCAGCCATGTCATGAGATATTACAGTGGATTGATTCTTGAAATCAAGTCTACCTTATTAGAAAGCATAAAGTGTCATAGCTTTTGGGATACAAAGATTAAAGCTAGGCAATGTTTCTCAATAAATAGGTAGTTTGCTTGGGGATTAGATGATAGTGAAGAGCATTCTCCTTTAAAATACCATCATTGTTTATGAAATGTTGGCACTTATCATCTCGCTTGAACTTGACATCCTTTTTGATAAGTATTGAAACTGGCTTACATCTCCCTGATAGATTAGAGATAAAACATCTTAGATACACCAACCACCCTTGGAAAGATCTGAGTTGGGTTAAACTTTTAGGGGGTGTCATTTTTAAGATAGCTTTGATCTTTTCTGGGTCTATCTCTATTCCCGAGTGTCGGACAACAAACCCAAGGAACTTCTACTCCGAATGCACACTTCAGGAGGTTCATTTTGAGGTTGAATTATCTTAACCATTCAGAAACTACTCTCAAGTCAAAGAGATGGTCTTCCTTTTCTTTACTTTTGACTACTAGATCATCAACATAGCACTCAACTTGATGATGAATGAGTTCATTGAAGAGTCATTCTCATTGGTATGTATCAATTTTAAGGCCGAAAGGCATGACCTTATAAAAATAGATTCCAATTAGGGTTTGAAAAGTAGTGTTTCTTTCATTCTCGGGGTCCATCTTGATTTGATTCCAGCCAGATGAACCATCAATGAAGGAGAATATTGCATGAGATGAGTCGATGTACACCATTAATTCTAGTATAGGAAGTGAAAATTCATCCTTAGGGCATGCCTTATTTAAGTCCCTGAAATTGATGCATATGCAAATTTAGCCATTCTTTTTCTTAACTAGCATGACATTGGCTAACTAGGTAGGGTATTTTTTTTCCTGATAAAACTAGCATTGATCAATTTCTTGACTTCAGAAATAACCTATTATTTAATTTCTAATTGCATGCATCTAGGAGCTTTCTTGATAGGGTTATCATTAGGGTCTATTGCTAGTTTGTGGACTGCTATATTAGGAGATAATTTGGGCATCTCTTCATATCTCCATGTAATACAGTCCTTAAACTAAATCAATAGCCTAACTAAGTTATTGGGTTCTTCTTTGTTCCAGGAACGATGTATGTATCTCTTCTATCTCGGGGTTGATTTCTTTGAGCTTGTTAATGGTAGAATGGATTTCCTCTTCAAATTTTGGAGGTGCATCTTTTATTTGAAGATAATCTAGATCATCTAAAATTTTTAAACATACTTGCTCATAAGGGTTAGTGTGGTTTGAGAAGAACCTATCAGACTTTAGATGATTGGTGACAATGAAGCAGTAATCATCATCATCGACTGGACCCACTGTACTGAATCCTAGTCCTGGTCTTGATTGTGCATCCTTGCCTTTGTTGTTCCATAGCTTCTTGAAAAACTCTAACCTGTGCTTGGACTATGTATAAGGAATCAAGCCTCTCTTTGCAAGATTATGAACATATGGTGAGTACCAATCAAATAGTAATTCCATTAAATCTCCTCAAGTTCTACATTGTTTGGACTTGAGGATGATGATCTCAATAGAATCTCTTTGGCTTGACATCCATGGAAGGTCTAGATTCTTAACTACTAAACCTTCAACTTTTTGAGAAGAAAGTGAGGTTAGAGCTAAAGTTCCCAACTACTGCCTAATAGTTTTACATAAACCTAATTTGAATACATTCATGCTTTGCTTGGAGGTCTTGTCTTTGTCATTGTCTGGCTTGAGTGTCACGTCCAATGAAACCCCCTGAGAGGGGTTGGTGTGCTAATCTCATGAGACTCATCCTCCATGCTGGATTCCAAGTCTATGGGAATAGCTGGAGTACTCCTGAACTGGAACATAACTCATGTTGGCTGGCGGCCAACCAGGGGGTCTTCCACCTCTGGAATTGCCTCTGTATCAGCCTCTACCTCTACCTAGTGGAGGTCGAGTCATCCTACCCATATTTCCATATGGTGGAATGAACTATGGGTGGAATGTAACATGCGTCTCTACATCTTCCTTAGTGTCCCTTTCCTTTTTCTTTTCTTTTTCTTTTTCCATTTCTTCTTTTTCTTTTTCTTGTGTATTTAAATTTTGACCAAGTTTGTGAGAATAGACATTTTGATTTTGAGGAAGATAGTAGGTCACATCTTCATATATCTCGACCTCTGAAAATATTTTTCATCTTCTTTGACACATATTGATTCCATCCTTTGAAACTTGATGCACTAATGAAGGGAAGATGGAATCATCTTGTTCTAGTGTATCCAAGGCCTACTGAGCAAAGCAGTGAATGATGTATTCAAATCAATTATATAGAACTTGGCTTCAGTCTTCCAATCGACTATCTCCAAAGGTAACACTATGAAGCCTAAAGCCCTCTCGCCCTATTTATTGAATCCTCTCAACATCATCCGATCTCCTCGGAGTGCAAGGATGTCAATCTTCAAATAGGCAAGGGTCTTTAGACTCATAATGTTTACCTATGCACCTAGACTAACCAAAACCCTAGAAAGTCTAAATCTGCTCATATCCATTATGATGTAGAGGGGATAGTTGTGCTCCATGTCCCCCAAAAGAAGGTCATCATTGGTGAATGTGACTCCCTGGGCTTCTCTTGAATAATGTGCCTCCTCTCCAATAGCAATCAATTGAGTTAAGCATATTTCTAGATCAAGAAGAGCCTTGATTAATGATTCCCTCATCTCTTTGGATAAGACAAGGGCATCATATATGCTTAGTTTAGCTGGCAACTTTCTTAGGTGAGCGAGAACATTATAATCAACTCTAGGCTAAACCTCTACAAGCATATCCATGGGTGGAGCATCCTGTCAAGGGGCCTCTTGCTCATTGGTACCAATGACTGGTTTCCCCTTATCTTGAGGTGCTACTCTATAAGGTAGAACCTTGCCACTATATAGGTTAATTTCGATGACCTCTTGTGGAAGGTTAGTGGAAGATTCTACCTACTCGTTAGGCATACCTACAACTTCTTCTATAAGACCCTCTAAATTAGATGATTCCAAGTCTACCTCAAGAGGTGTACCCATAGTATTTAGAAAAGGAAAGTCCATTTTTGAATCAGAAAGAGGATGATCGTTGTTATAATTATTATTTAGACTTGAAGAGTTTTCTAAAAGAGTAAAGTCAGACAACCCATCAGAACTGACAGATGTAATTCAAACTAGCTTTATTCCTCGATTTCTTAGATTTAGAAGGAGGTATATAGTAGAAATCTAGTAAAGTAAGTGGGGTGAGGGATTTGATGCCCTCATCCACTGATACAAAATGTCTACAAGAAGAAGAGCTAGCTGAAGTAGAAATGCCAGCTGAAGTAGTAGCTATAATGGTGGAATAGCTGGCTCTTGGTGGTTGCTTTGGCTATCTCGCAAGTATGGGGTGTATTCTTTGCTTGAGCTCCCTAAGTTTTCCTAGTCTTGGTAACTTGCAAAACTTCCTTGATGTTGGAGGTTGAGCTACCTCAGCACTGCAAGGAAAGTTTCTTGATTTTGAAATAATCTTTTTGGAGGTTAGGATAAAGAGATATCCCAACCTTCTTTTTTTTTTGAGAGGATGTATCCCCAAGGATTACCCTAATAGAACTGGATGGTTGTTTCACTAGATATTCTTTAGGGATAAGTATGGTGCATGACGTGTAGCAATGCTTATGCCAATCCTTAAATGTAAAGTAATCCTCCAAAACATGGCCTAGCATATGGTGGTAGGGGAAAAAGTTAGGATCATTGCTCCTGCCCACTTACTTCAGCTTTCTAGGCATGGGTAGCTAAAATTAGGTTTCTTTAAGAGGTTCTTAAAGATTTTCTTGAGTACCTCTCTCTTAAATGAATAAGTTTTATTTAATTTATCCAACATATTATATGGATGATAGCTACCAAAGGGCGGGTATGTGTACCGCTACTGTGAGTATGGTTGAGGAAGAGACGGTGAAGGCCATGGAGGCTATTGTGGCCAATATGATGGCCTAGGTGGTGGTAAAGGAGGTGGAAGAGATGGTTGTGGAGCACGGGTCTCTCATACTAATCCTCAGCTGGTTAATTCCCTTTATACAATGCTACTACTGCCTCTGACTTCTTTTCATAGAACTTTTACGGCTTTGGCTTTGATGACTGATCTTGAAAAGATAATGTTTGGCCTCTCCTTGTAGACCTTGTTGATTAAACTTCTCAAATGTCTTGATGGTGAAACCTTTTGTGCATGAAAGGGGTATGAATATTCTTTAGTAGAATTTCAATAACATTAGGTTGGTTCATTTTATACAAATTGTGCCATTTGAGATTATAATCAATGAGAGACTCATCGGGGTGTTGTTGTGCTACAACAAGATTGCCCACAGTTACCCTTTGCTGAGCGCCAACAAAACTCTTAACAAAGAGTTGCTCCAACTCAGTAAAAGTCTTCACTAAACTATTAGGGAGTTCAACGTACCAATCAAAGGCTATGCTTGCTAAATTGTTGACAAAAAGATGGAACAATAGTACATCCCAGATTACAGTTGTGGCGTGCTATATATCTTGGGTGGGTTCTACCATCAAAACTCTTGAAATATGAGGTATAAAACCTTTAGGATATTGGATATCATCAAATTCTTTAGGTAGGGTCTACCCTTTATTGATGAACCACCTGGGCTTGCAACTTCTCTCACTTATTGTTAAACCATGAGTTTAATATATTTTTCTTATATGGAGGTATTGTCCACTACCTTCTATACAAGCTAGTCTGCTCCCATGGAGTGAACTCTTGGTTGATCCAAGGCATGTAGTAACAAGTGATCTCCACAATAGTAGGATGTGCTGCTAGGGCTTAATTTTGAAGTTCTAGAACTACTGCTAGCAAATCTTTGAGCCTCTTTCCCATCTTATCAATATGCTCATCCTTTTGTTTGAGTTATTGAAGGAGGTGTTGGGTTGAATAGGCCGTATCATCTTATTCAACCGCAACACCTACCAAACTCTAGTGATCCTGAAGGAGAGAACCCTTGTGTCAACCATATGCACTTTTGCTGAGTCTTCCAACAAATCATCTTCATTGAGATCAAAGCTAACCTTCTCTTCCTCTAGGTCAGACCAGTCTTACCCTGGGATTTCCTTCTTCTCAGTGAGATACTGCGCTAGGATATCATCTAGGGAGTGGTCCAACTACACATGCACAAATGATCATGGCTGGCCGGTGGTAGGATCATGCTCATGAATAGAGATACATCTGACCTTTCTTGCTACCAGAATACTAATCTTGTGAAGGCTATGCTCACTAGAGGATACATGCTCATGGCTATCAACTGCCATGGGTGGAGTTCTACTCCTGGGAGGATTTATCACCATGAGGATAAATCTCCTTCTCCCTCCTCGCGCTATGTCCATGATATGAGGTGGTGGTTGTGATGGTACACTACAAAGTTGCCCCTCCCTCAACTAAAGTAGGAGGTAGTAGGAGAGCCTCAGTTGATGGTGTAGATGAAATGGGATCTCTTCGCCATAGTTGGATCACTAGTGGGGCTTTCTTTTCCCCTGATGTGCCTTCATGGATTTAGATGGAACAGTGGAAGATGGAACCATCGGTGATGGAAAATGTGGAGTGGTGTGATGGAGACTAACTCCTTGTGGAGATCTCTTCCCATGATGGGTAGTACTAAATAGAATACAATGTGACTATGGGTAGCATGCGATTAAGAATGATGGTGAGGCTCGCGACTACTTGGCATACCTTTGCCTCTCTCTAGTAACATGAATACAAGCCTCTCGACCCTCTCGTGGATATAAGCTAGCCCATCCAAGGAATAATCGATCATAAATCAAATTGGGCACGGACTTTGATCATCCAGCCCACCAACTTAGCCAGCCTCACCTCCTCCTATCTCTAGGTGCCTCATTGTCTACTAGTTTGGTGACATTTAATCCTACATATTCTCTCCATTAGATAAGAGGATGGAACTTGTTCTATGTAATCGAGGAGAAACTATCCTAGGTGACTCTCTTGCAACAGAGACGCCTCCATCTCCTTGGCTATGTGCACATGATCTTGCTCTTGGCATCTATTGTGCACTAGTTCTCTGGGAGAGTAGAACTAGACCCTATCTCAAAGGTAGGGGAGACTATCCCTAAAGCCAAGGTAGCCTTCCCTTGGGAAGCCACGAGTGGGTACTAGCCATGTGATGGGAACAATTGAATGCGGGCACGGCTATGACTACTAGGAACCTCCACCTTCCTTTTAGTGAGGGAAATTCATCAAGGCATCTCAACATGGATGACTAGCGTCACCACATTCTACTTGTGAGGGTTGCCCCTCACAAGTGATCTGCCTCCTTGAATCCTCAAGTGTATCGAGCAAAATCCAGTGGGAGCCGATCCAAGCCAAATCCATCCCAAAGGGAAAGTGAACACATACTTCATCCACATTATCTTTGACTTGAGAAAAAGGCGGTTAGATTGAACTGGAACTAATTGTTGGAAAAAACTCAAATCAAATTTTCTATCTTGATATTCTGACTTTAAAATTTACTTTAGAATTTGAACCCACACTCAACAACTTGAATGTGTTAAGTGGGGCTCTTTGAATTTAGGAGAGAGATTTTGAATTTAGAATTGGAGAAGAGATTTTGAATTTAGAATCCATTTTCAACAAATTTGTGTATGATGGAAATGGGTTCAAATATTTTGAAGAGATTTTTGATGCTTCCATTGGTTTATATTTGAATTTGATTTTATGTTTGAGGACCCTTTATTTAACAAATTTGAGTATGTTAAATAGAGGTTCAATTGATTTTGTTTGGGATTACTCATTTAGCAAATTTGGGTATGCTAAATGAGTTATTTGAAAATAATTTTATTCTTTTGCTTGATTGCCCATGATGTGAATCATGTGTGAATTTGAAAGTGGAGTCTTTACTTAGCAAATTTATGTATGCTAAATGAAGTCCAAATATTTTTGTTTTGATTTTTGAAAAGAGGATCTTTACTTAGCAAATTTGGGTATGCTAAATAAAATTCCAAATGTGTTTGATTTTTATGTTTTTCTTTGAAAATGGGATCTTTACTTAGCAAATTTGTTTATGCTAAATGAAAATCCAAATGTGTTTTATTTTTGTGATTTGGAAAAGAGGATCTTTACTTAGCAAATTTGGGTATGCTAAAGAATCCAAATGTATTTTTTTTTTGTGATTTTGATTTTGTGTCACTTCTTTGAAAGGAAGGATTTCTATTTAACAAGCATGGTGTGTTAAATGGAATCCAATTCATTTTTTAATTTTCTTTTGAAAAATGAAACTCTCATTTGACAAATTTGGGTACATATGTCAAATGGAATTCCAATGTATTTTTATTTTCATGATTTTTTAAAGTAAATTTCCATTTAACAAATTTGGGTATGTAAAATGGAAGTCAATTATATATTATTTTTCAAAGATGAAATTTTTTTTAGTGTGATTACGCTTTTGAAAGAAGGGAATTCCAACTTAACACATGTGTGGGATGATGAGTGGAATTTCAATGGTGTGATTTTATTTTGGAAATGAAATCTTCATCCAACATATTTGGATACATTGAATGAAGAGGCTTACTTTCAAATTTGTACTTTTTGAAAGAAAGAAATTCCAACTTCAACATTGCAAAGTAGATATATTGAATGAAATTTCAATTTTATGATTTGATTCTATTTGGAAATGAACTCTTCATTCAATAAATTTGAGTATATTGAATGAGGGTGTTCATTTTCAAATATGTACATTTTGAAAGATGATTTTGATTTTATTTAGAAATGAAATCTTCATTCAATAAATTTGGGTATATTGAATGAGGGTGTTCATTTTCAAATATGTGCTTTTTGAAAAGATGATTTTTGATTTTATTTAGAAATAAAATCTTCATTCAATAAATTTGGGTATATTGAATGAGGATGTTCATTTGTGCTTTTTGAAAGATGATTTTGATTTTATTTGGAAATGAAATCTTCATTCAATAAATTTGGGTATATTGAATGAGGATGTTCATTTGTGATTTTTGAAAGATGATTTTGACTTTATTGGAATGAAATATTCATTCAATAAACTTAGGTATATTGAAAGAGGATGTTCATTTGTGATTTTTGAAAGATGATTTTGACTTTATTGGAAATGAAATCTTCATTCAATATAAATTTGGGTATATTGAATGAGGATGTTCATTTGTGATTTTGAAAGATGATTCTTAACTTTTGATTTTTGTTTTTAAAAGATCCTACATGTAACAATTTTGAAAAATTGTTAGATGAGGTTGAGTGATATGTATTTTGTGCAAGTATTTTATTATATGAACTTTTTGGAAAAGTGCTTTTAGGAAAGTGATGTTTTTATAAAGGATTTATTTTTTCTTTATTTTTAGAATGAACCTTTCCTTACCATAGAAATGGTAAGGAAGTTCAATCAAGGCATTTTTTTTAGTAATCTCTTTTTATTAAATTTTATTTTCACCTATTGGGGAACCCAATAGGGAGTGAGGTCCTAAAACCTAAAGGATGTTGGCTAGCTTAGCTTAAGAATGAAATAAACTAAGTGCCAATAGAAAAGAAGGATAGTCTTGGATTCATATAAAATACAAATCCACTATCAATATTTGAAGACAACGATCATTTACCAAAGATGGAGAGAGGAACCATCCCCAATGGAGTCACTAGAAAAATTTGTGGTGTTTATTTCTCAAACTTGGAATTTGAAAATTGTATTTGTTTGGGACACCATGTAGATCTGTAGGTGTACTCATTAGGGTGATCAGGTGCGACATTGAGTAATGATATATTATCTCGAGAGACAGAAGTCACCATCCTACAATGGACCTAAGCACCTAATAAGGACTCCTAAGGACAATGGGTCTTCGAATGTACCAGAGATCTTTTCCCTACTTTACATGAAAAAGTAAAGCAAGGTTTATTTTAACTAGGTTCGTTAAGTTCCCTATAGAGGCAAGGCCCCATAGTTAATTACATCTTATGGAATGAGATTCCTTAAGAATAATATTGATTAAGGTAAATGATCGTTGTCTCCAAAGATTTCAAAGATAGGACTATCAACAAATTGGTTATTTTTGTAAAATCAAGTGGGATTGATCAAAAGGAGGAGTTATTATCGAAACTAAAAGGAGATGAGTAGGGATGCTCAAGATACTAGGAAGCTTAGTAAGCATTCCAAACTATATATGGTTGGGATTTTAAAATCTGAGGAGAATTATGTGTTTGAGTTGAATTTTATTATAAATCTAGGCTTATAATTTCACACAAGATCGATGAAATAAGAGGTGAGGATTTATGCTTGTAGCTCACAAAGAGAAATAATGACCTCATCCAAAATCTAGGGAGCTCTGGCAAGGGCTTAGGCATGACTTAAATTCAAGGCAAAAAATGGGTATATGGTTCACCTCCATAAGAGAGGGTAAACCACCCGACAGTTGGACTTGCAACTGCCTAGGGGTGGCTGCCAACTAATTCCTCCTACAATTTTAAATACATGTAAAGTTTTAATGCTTTCCAAGATAGTTAGGCTGTTGTTTATTTAGAAAGGAGACTAAGTCCTTAAAAACACTCCCTATGAGACTAGATCATGAAGGGCATGAATATTGACCTAAATCTAATGCAATTTTGTTAAGTTTTATTTTGATTTTTTGGAAAATTTCTTTGACACGGGTTATGGGATTTCATATGCCTAATGCATGAGAAGATTGATTATGGGCCAAAATTAGAAAGAAGGAGGTGTGTTTCCACCATAGATTTCAAAGGTCAAGCAATTTCTCTAGCAAAGGTGGAAGCCCTCCATTAGCAAGAGTGAATCAATATGATTTATGCATGATGTGAGACATACATCCAAAGGGGTTGCTAAATCTTTTATTATCTTGATTTATGTCCTAGGCTTTAGTGAAGTTATGAGTTGTTAAATTTAATTTTGAGTTGATTAATTGGATAGAAAATTATTTTTCCTTAAGAGTCTAATCCATCCAGGGCCATTCATCAAGAAATTAAGAAACTAGGAAAATATAATGTCATTCTAATGCACAAGCTAAACAAACATCAAATAATTTTATAAAATTAGTAAAAGAATAAGAGGTGATGTGGTCCATTATAAATGAAAATGGGTAGCCAAGTTCTACCCTTATACAACCCAGATTACAAATGAATAATTACAATTTAGAGGGAATTCATGTTATGGGGGTCTTCATTCTTCAACCTTCATTTCTTTTCTTCTTCATTTCTTAATTTTGATTTTGCTTCATTTCATTCTTTCCTTTGATTTGACTTGAGATGTAGTTTGCTCCAACGCTTCACATGATATATAAGACATGGTCTTATAACCAATGTTAATCCTAATTCCCCCATAACATTCATTCCAAATCTTAATTGCAAAATTTACATTAAATTGGGAAAGATGAATCTAACTAAACTTGCAAAATAGAGATTAGCTAAACATACCACACAACAGAAGCAGTTATATGAATAATTTGGACTTAGCACTCCACACATGGGTAACCAAGTCCACCTATCCTAATTTGGATCATGCTTAGGGGTATAAGCAACCTGCACAACAAAATCATTTATATTTTATTACAACCCCTTAAGCACAATCCTTGCATAAGACATGATTAGACTAAGGTCATCCTATCATCCAGTCTACACACATACACCCTAACATCTAGTCTAAAAACATTACATCATAAAATAAAATCAAGCATCAAACCATACACCACCCTAACATAGAGATATAAATGGTGACTTAGCTTAATGTAAGTGCCATTTAAGGCTTGTGTGGCATGTCTTAGCTAGGCTTTAAAGTTGAAAATTTCTAAGTGTGAATGATTCAACTTAGAGGGTGGTTTCATTTTAAGTGATTTAATTGATTTGTCAATTTTATTTGATGATTTGATTTGGTTTGAATGAACCAACACTTAGTTACTAAATATTATAAAGAAGAAAGAGAAGAGAACTTCTTTTCACCCCCACCTTAAGTAATTTTTAAGGTAGATTCATTAATGATTTTTTTTCTTTAGTGAATGTTTTATTATGTGTTTTAATTAACCCTAAGTTTATATTTTCTCTAAATAGCCCTATTCAAATAAGAAAGGCATCTTAAGATTAATTAAGGTGAATTACTATCACATAACACACAATCATTTATTTCTTTTCACCATGTATACCATGCATATGAATAAATCCAATGCATACCTATACATGCAATGCAAATCTTAGCACACCTTGATGATGAATGCTAAGAGATATGATTCAAAATTTGGATATTCCTTGAATGCATGTTATTATTATGTAGAAAGAGGGATTCTTTATCCATTAACATAATGCACATTCACATGTATAAAAGACATAAGTGAGTACAGCACCATTATTTTCTACATCAGGGCCATAAGGTACAAGACCTACTAAGGGCTACTTAAAGCATCACCGGGATGTCTAGACTAATATACCACTTTTCTTAAATACATGTAATGTACAAAAAGAAATAAATGGATGAAGAATCATACAAAAGGTTTATGTTTGATTTTGGTTGTATAATTTACATGTGTAATGTGAGGATCCTTCTTAAGACATAATATAGAGTACATAGGAATAGATTTAAGCAAGTGTTATGTTCTTTTCAAATGAACTATACACTTTGCAAGTCCTATATAAGTCCATGTTAAGAGAAGAGAAGAAAAAAACAACATAAAACACATCTTATGCTATAATCACATACAAGCTTATAAGTAATTATAAGTAGCAACACTTCATTCATAATCTTTTAATTTATAGGTTTTTTAAAAATAATTTTGGTTTAATAGTGATAATAGCCACTCATATTCTTAATTTTAGCCAACACATGCAATTTTAAAAGAAACATTTTACTTAATTGATTTCAAAAGATATGAATGCATGATGTCATATGGAAAATAACATTTAGCATGCTTAAAAAGAAATAAAGTGATGTAAGCATATGACTTCATTCACCTAATTAATTCTAAAGACAATCATATAGAATAAGATCATTTAAAGTGAATCAAAATTCTTTAAGGAGATTTTTATTTTTATTTTTTGATTTGATTTGACTTAAAAAATGTGAAAAGAGTTTGCTGATCCTAACCCATTTCCCCCTTGTGTGAATTTGTTTAGTTTTAATTTTAGAACAATTAGGTTGATTTTATGTTTTATTTAGGTTAAGGTGTGAATTAAATCCATTAATTACCCCTTACCTACACATAAATTAAATAATAATTATGAGTCAACATATGATATGCAACCACATGGAATTTAAATCAGTAATGCACCTAAGAAATAAATGGGCCTAATGCAATTGGCTCACAATTATTGATTAATTAAGCTAAAGGGTCTAATTAATTACTTTCATCTACACATGTAGTTTGATCATAACTCCTTTGAAACCTCTTAGGTTATTGAACACCTAAGAATCTACCCAAGAATAAGATGATTAAGTTTTAGAATAACTTGGTTTTAAGTTTAGTTAATTAAGCCATTTAATGAAGTGATTAAATCATTAATCAATTTGCAAATTAATTAAGTCTTTATCCAAATAAAATAAACTTAGTGGAAAAGATTTGGAAAAGAAATCCTAATCTCATTCCCTAAGTTCATTCACTATGTCATGATTAACAAACTTAATTAATAAATTTATCATATTTAATAGGTTAATTAATCATTTGTTTAGCTAAGAGAGGATTAAGGATGAAATGAGCAATTCCCTTAATTAATCCAACAATAAATTCCAAGAAAATCTTGGGAGGGAGGTCATCCCACTAATTAATCCTAAGAAGTTTGGAATTAATTAATAATTAAGGATAAATGAGCTAATTACATTTCTAATAAAATTGAGTGAAGGTTACTATTTAAAATCAATTAAACTTTTATATTATTCTTTATTATCTTTAAAATGAACTTAAGTTTGTATTTTTTTTTGGATTTTTCTATAATTAGTTATGAATTTTGGAAGTTTCATGATTAAAATTAGATTAATTAAGATAATTAAACCCCTAATCTCATCATGTGGCGGCTAACTGGCTTGCTTTCCACGTGGCACGGATGAGTTATTTAAGTTGTCACATCCCTTGTTCGAAGTGGCGGCGGGCGTGCTTTCTCCGGCTATCCGATCTAACGCGATTAATCCTGTTTAAGATTAAATTAAAGGAGATCTAAATGTGATTTAATCACCGCATTCCAATCACATAACGGTGTGATCTCTCCTCGGCGGTGAGAGATGGATGCCATCGATCATCTCCCTCGATCGAGCTGGATGGTTCAAACTCACCCACACCTTTGGGAAGCAATGAATCCAATGGCAAGATCTAATGGGATTACAATTCCCTTCACAAAGGAGCAATTTTATCTTAGGATCGATTTTGAGCAATACCTGGGAGGCTATCAGGCTTCCAAGAGGAGGTAGCTTCGTTTAGTAGAGATGAATCCCTGTTGAAGGTATCAAGCTTTGATTTTAAGTGGATGGCTAGGTTAACCAAGTTCCCCTTCAATGGCAATTGGCTTTGATCAAGTCCTTCCATGGCTTGGTGACTTGGGAACAACTTGAGCTTGATGAGGTGCTTGATTTACTTGCAAGTTTAATTTGGTTTGGTGGAGGTGATGAGTTGGAATTAATTTGGATCTCCCTTGGCTTGAGAATCAAGAAATGGGGGGGGCTTGGGGGTGCTTGAGGGGTTGGAGAAGCTTGCTTTGATTCTAGAGCTCATCAATTATGTGTGTGTAGTTTGAGTGGTGGGAATGAGGGGAGTATATCTCTCCCCCCTTTGGATCAGACGGTAAGACTAGCTTTGCATTTTAGCTAATTCTTGAGAATGATTGGTGGTTTGCTGTGCACTCCATGTGATTCATTTTAGGAAGAGGAGTGGAGGAGAGAGATTGCCCATGTGCTAGGTGAGTGTATGGGGTGATCCAAATGCTCAATTCCCATTGGAGGGGTTAGTTTGGCCTTGGGTTGGGTCATGTTCACCACCTCCCTTGGTGTCCAAGTGGACCACTAGGAAGATACTAAGTGGCCTTCAGAAGGAATTGGCTAAACTCCAAGTGAATTTGGCCATAGGATACCCTTTGACCTAGGGTAAAATGGTCAATTGGCCTTGATTTTGATTTGGGCAAATTTGAAATGATTCAAAATAGGTTGGGCCAAATTTCAAGTGAATTGGAGTTCATTTTGTTTGAATTGGTTCAATTTGACCCATTTAGGTCAAGTTGGGTCAAATTGGGTTAGGTTGACCAATTGGTCAAATTGGTCATGGATTAGGTCAAGTTCAAATGATCATTTGGAGCCTATGTATCATTGGTTTGGTTCAATTTGGTTTATATTTGATTTTGGTTCATTTAGGTTCATTTAGGTCAAATGGGTCAAGTTGACCAATTTGACCCATTTTACCCAATTAGGTTAGGTCATGGGTTGGTTTAGACTTGGTTGATCATTTGAAATGTATTGCAAGCTTTGGTTTCAATCAATTTTGGTTTAATTTGATTTCAAGTTGATTTGACCTTTTTGTCAAGTTGGGTTCATGGTCAATTGGGCTAGGTTGGGTCTAGTTGGCCAATTGAAGCTTTGGTCAAGTTCAACAAGTGATTTAGAATGAATTTGACCCATTGGTTGCAATCAATTTGGCTTAGATCAAGATTTGACCCATTTTGACTTTTAGGTCAACTTGGGTCAACTTAGGTCAAGTGGCCAATTAGGCTTGGTTTTTGGCTGTAGCTTGTCAAGTTCAATCATTGATTATGAATTGGTTTAGATCAATGGTTTCAATCAATTTGGCATATGGTGGATTTTGGCTAGTTTGGGTTTCATTTGGGCTAAATGTTGACTTGGTCAAAGGCTAGGTTTGACTTGGTTTGACCCAATTTGAGTGATTGATCATCCTAGGATGATTGTTGCTCACAATGTGAGGCTTAGATGGGCTTAGTTCAATCCAATTTGGGTTGGATTAGAATTTGGCTCAAAAGGTGCTTTAGGTCACTTTGGGTCAAGTGAGCCTAAGTGGGTCAATTAAGCGATCAGGGCTTGATTCAA
>JAKCPB010000866.1:0-94782 GCA_021442155.1 Cymbidium sinense | reverse complement strand
TTAATTTTTTTATAAAATTAAATAAATTGATATATTTACTTTTAGTGTTTAAGTTTTTTTTTTTAAAATTAAGTAAATCGGTATGCTCAGGTTTAGGGTTTAGGTTTTTATTTAGTTTTTATTTTATTTTATTTTATTTTTATTTTAGGTTTATTTTATTTTTATTTTATGTTTAGTTTTAATTTTATTCTAGTTTTTTATTCTTAGGTTTATTTTATTTTATTTAGATTTAGATTTTTTATTTATTTTATTTTAGGTGTTATTTTGTTTAGATTTAGCTTTTTAGGTTTTTATGGCTTATGGTTTAGGGTTTAGGGTTTAGTGTTTATGGTTTTAAAGTTTAGGGTTAGTGTTTAGGGTTTAGGGTTTTTGGTATAGTGTTTTGGCTATAGGGTTTATGGTTTTAGGTTTAGGATTTAGGTTAGATTAAGGTTTATTTATTTAAAGTTTTTTTGGGAATAAGTGTTTAGGGTTTAGGATTTAGGGTTGTTGGTTTAAGGTTTAAAGCTTCGAGTTTATAGTTTAGGGCATACGATTTAAGGTTTGAATTAGGGTTTTTTAGGGTTTAGGGTTTAGGATTGTAGGTTTAGGGTTGTAGGTTTAGCGTTTAGGGTTTAGGATTGTAGGTTTAGGGTTGTATGTTTAGCATTTAGGGTTTAGGGTTAGTTCTAGCGATTAAGGTTTAGGGTTTAGGATTTAGAGTTTAGGGTTTTTTTAATTTTTAAATTGAGTATACTAGTAGGTTTAGGTTTATTTAGTTTATCAAGTTTATTTTTTATTTATTTTAGTTTTTTTATTTTTTTATTTTTATTTAGGTTTATTTATATTTTTATTTAGGTTAGTTTATTTATTTTAGGTTTATTTATTTTTGTTTAGGTTTATTTAGTTTATTTTTAGGTTTATATTTAGTTTTTTTATTTTTAAATTTAGTTTTATTTTATTTATTTTATTTTTTAGGTTAGGTTTATTTTTATTTTTTAGGATTAGGTTTAGGTTTTAATTTTATTTTTTGTAGGTTTAGGTTTAAGTTTTATTTTATGTTTATTTTATTTACTTTTTTAGTTTAGGTTTAAGTTTATTTTTGTTTATTTTATTTTATTTAGGGTTTAGTTTTAGGTTTAGGTTTAGGTTTAGGTTTTTTATTTTATTAGTTTATTTTAGTTTATTTATTTTAGTTTATTTTATTTATTTAGTTTAGGCTTAGTTTTTTCATTTAGATTTAGGTTTTATTTATTATTTATTTTTGGTTTATATTTTTTGGTTTAGATTTATTTAGTTTTATTATATTTCATTTTAAGTTTTTTATTTTATTTTACATTTTTAATTTTATTAAAAAATTTATTATTTATTTTATTTTAAGTTTAGTTTATGTTTCTTTATTTTATTTTAGTTTATTTTTATTTTTATTTTATTTTATTTTTAGGTTTTAGTTTAGGTTTTTAATTTATTCTATTTTACTATTTTATTTAGGTTTAGGTTTATTTTTATTTTATTTTTAGGTTTTATTTAGTTTATGTTTAGGTTTTAAGGTTTTTAGTTGGGGTTTAGGGTTTTGGGTTTATAGTTTAGGGTTTTAGGGTTTAGTGTTTTAAAATTTAGGGTTTAGGGTTAGGGTTTAGGGTTTAGGGTTTAGGGTTTAGTGTTTCTTTTATTTAGGGTTTAGGGTTTAGGTTTAGGTTTTTTTATTTGTTTAGGATTTATTAGGGTTTAATATTTAGGGTTTAGTTTAGGTTGTATAGGTTTATTTTAGTTTATTTTGTATTTAGTTTATAGTTTTAGGTTTAGGGTTTAGTTTTAGTTTAGTTTAGGTATAGGTTTATATAGTTTAAGGTTAGGGTTAGTTTGGTTTATTAGTTTAGGATTAGTTTAGGATTAATTTTAGGTTTAGGGTTTATTTTAGGTTTGTGGTTTATTTCATATGGTTTATTTTAATTTTTAGGTTTAGGTTTATTTTAATTATTTTTAAATATCATTTAGTGTTTAAGTTTTTTTAAATTAGTAGGGTATATTTAGGGTTTAGGTTTTATTTAGTTTTGTTTTATTTTATTTTAGTTTATTTTAGTTTATTTTGTTTTTTTTTTATTTTATATTTAGTATTAATTTTAGTTTTATTCTTAGGTTTATTTTATTTTATTTTTTAGGTTTTTTATTTATTTTATTTTAGGTTTTATTTTATTTAGGTTTCATTTTTTTTGGTTTAGGTTTAGGGTTTAGTGTTTAGTTTAGGTTTTTTAGTTTTATTTTTTTTAGGGTTTAGGGTTTAGGGTTTAGTTTAGGTTTTATTTATTTAGGGTTTATGGTTTTAGTATTTAGGGTTTTGTTAGGGTTTAGGTTTAGTGTTAGTTTAGGATTTAGGTTTATAGTTTAGGTTAGGGTTAGGGTTTAGTGTTTAGGGTATTTTAGGTTTTGGTTTAATGTTTAGTGTTTAGGTTTATTTTTTTAGGTTTTGGGTTTAGGATTGTAGGTTTTGGGTTTAGGGTTTATGGTTTCTTTTAGTTTTTTTGGTTTAGGGATTGGTTTAATTTTTTTATAAAATTAAATAAATTATATATTTACTTTTAGTATTTAAGTTTTTTTAAATTAGTAATGGTATGCTTTAGGTTTAGTTTAGGTTTTTTATTTAGTTTTTTTATTTATTTTTTTATTTTATTTTATTTTAGGTTTATTTTATTTTTATTTTATGTTTAGTTTAATTTTATTTTAGTTTTTTTATTCTTAGGTTTATTTTATTTTATTTTTTTATTTAGATTTTTATTTATTTTATTTTAGTGTTATTTTGTTTAGGTTTAGCTTTAGGTTTTAGGTGGTTTAGGTTTAGGGTTTAGTGTTTATGGTTTTAGTTTAGAGTTAGTGTTTAGGGTTTAGGGTTTTTGGTATAGTGTTTAGGCTATAGGGTTCATGGTTTTGAAGGTTTAGGATTTAAGGTTAGATTAGGTTTTATTTATGGTTAGGGTTTTGGAATAAGTGTTTAGGGTTTAATTTAGGGTTGTTGGTTTAGGTTTAACTTGAGTTTATAGTTTAGGGCATAGTTTAGGTTTGGTTTAGGGTTGTAGGTTTTGGGTTTAGGATTTTAGGTTTAGGGTTGTAGGTTTAGCGTTAGGTTTAGGATTTAGGTTTAGGGTTGTATGTTTAGCGTTTAGGTTTAGGGTTAGTTAATTTAGGGTTTAGGATTTAGGGTTTAGGGTTTTAATTTTTTTAAATTAGTATTGAGTTTAGGTTTATTTAGTTTATTTTTTATTTATTTTAGTTTTATTTTTATTTTTATTTAGGTTTATTTTTTATTTTATTTAGTTTAGTTTATTTATTTTAGGTTTATTTATTTTGTTTAGGTTTTGTATTTAGTTTATTTTTAGGTTTATATTTAGTTTTAGGTTTATTTTAAATTTAGTTTTATTTTATTTATTTATTTTATTTTTTTAGTTTAGGTTTATTTTTTTTTTATTTTTTGGATTGGTTTAGGTTTTAATTTTATTTTTTGTAGGTTTAGGTTCTAAGTTTTTTTTATTTTATGTTTATTTTTTAGTTTTACTTTTTAGTTTAGGTTTAGTTTATTTTTAGTTTATTTTATTTATAGGGTTTAGTTTAGGTTTAGTTTAGGTTTTGGTTTTTTTTTTTTATTTTAGTTTATTTTAGTTTATTTATTTTAGTTTATTTTATTTTTGTTTGGGTTTAGTTTTTTTTTTTAAGATTTAGGTTTATTTATTATTTATTTTAGGTTTATATTTTGGTTTAGGTATTTATTTAGTTTTATTATATTTATTTAGTTTTTTATTTTTATTTTACATTTTTTAATTTTATTAATTTATTTTTATTTTATTTTATAGTTTAGTTTAAGTTTTTCTTTATTTTATTTTAGTTTATTTTATTTTTATTTTATTATTTTATTTTTAGGTTTTTTTATTTTTATTTTATTTTATTTAGTTTAGGTTTATTTTATTTATTTTAGGTTTTATTTAGTTTATGTTTAGGTTTTAGGTTTTAGTTGGGGTTTAGGTTTTAGGTTTATAGTTTAGGGTTTTAGGGTTTAGGGTTTTTTTAGGGTTTAGGGTTAGGTTTAGGTTTAGTTTAGGTTTAGTTTAAACTTTATGATTTAGTTTTAGGGTTTAAGTTTAGGTTAGTTTAGGGTTTGTTTAGTTTAGATTAGGGTTTAATATTTCTTTAGTTTAGGGTTTATAGTTTAGGTTAGGTTGGTTTAGTTTAGGGTTTGAGATTAGGTTTTAGGTTTAGGTTTAGGTTTATTTAGTTTATTTTAGGATTAGGTTTAGGTTTATAGTTAGTTTAGGGTTTAGTTTAGGTTTAGAGTTTTTTTATTTTTTTAGGTTTTGGTTTTAGGATTAGAGTTAGGGTTAGTTTAGGTTTATAATATATTTAGGTTTTAGTTTAGTTTTTAGGTTTAGGTTAGTTTTTAGTTTTAGGGTTTATTTTAGGGTTTAGGTTTAGGATTTTTTTAGGTTTTAGGGTTTAGGTTTAGGGTTATATGTTTATAGAGTTTATAGTTAGGTTTATGGTTTAGGGTTTTATTTAAATTTGTTAGTTTAGGGTTTAGTATTTTTATTAAATTATTTAGGTTTAGTTTAGTTTAGTTTATTTAGTTTTTTTATTTTATTTTCTTTTAGGTTTATTTTAGGTTTATTTTATTTTTATTTTATGTTTAATTTTATTTTAATTTTTTTATCTTTAGCTTATTTTATTTTTTTTAGGTTTAGGTTTTATATTATATTTTAGTTTATTTTATTACTTTATTTATTTTAATTTAGTTTTTTAATTTATTAGTTTAAGTTTTATTATTTTTATTTATTTTATTTAGTTTAGGTTTTAGTTTTAGGTTTTAGGTTTAGGGTTTAGGGTTTGGGTATGGATTTAGGATTTAGGTTTTAGGTTTAGTGTTTAGGTTAGCTTAGTTTATTTAAGGTTTAGAGTTTAGTGTTTAGTTTAGGATTTAGGGTTTTAGGTTTAGGGTTTAGGGTTTAGGGTTAATTTAGGGTTTAGGTTTAGGTTTAGCTTAGTTTAGGGTTTAGGTTTATTTTATTTAGTTTATTTTAGGTTTAGGGTTTAGGTTTTAATTTAGGTTTAGTTTAGTCATTTATTATTTAGATTTAGGTTTAGGTTTTTTTTATGTTTATTTTATTTTTTTATTTATTTTAGTTTATTTTATTTTTTATTATTTTTATTTAGGTTTATTTTTTGTTTTTATTGTGTTTAGTTTATTTATATTAGTTTAGGTTTTCTATTTTAGTTAATTTTTTTGGTTTAGGTTTAGGTTTATTTTTTAGTTGAGTTTTATTTTTATTTTGTTTTTTAGGTTTAAGTTTTATTTTTTTATTTTTAGGTTTAGGATTAAGTTTTTATTTCATTTTTGTAGGTTTAGGTTTTAGGTTTTTATTTTAGGTTTATTTTTATGTTTTATTTTTTAGATTAGGTTTAGGTTTTTTTACTTTATTTTAATTTATTTAGGGTTTATGTTTAGGTTTAGGTTTAGTTAATTTAAGGTTTATGTTTGGGTTTTATTTATTTTAGTTTATTTTATTTTTAGGTTTATTTATTTTAGTTTATTCTATTTTATTTAGTTTAGGTTTAGATTTTTTTAGTTTTAGTTTATTTTTTATTTTAATTTATTTTTAATTTATTTTTAAGTTTTCTTTTAGGTTTATATTATTTAGGTTTAGGTTTTATTTAGTTTTATTTATTTTATTTTAGGTTTATTTTATTTTACATTTAGTTTTATTTTATTAAGTTTTTTTATTCTTAGGTTTATTTTATTTTTTAGTTTAGTTTAAGTTTTCTTTATTTTATTTTAGTTTATTTTATTATTTATTTTATTTAATTTTTTTGGTTTAGGTTTAGTTTTAGTTTTAGTTTTTTATTTTATTATATCTTATTATTTTATTTAATTTTAGATTTTATTTATTTATTTTATTTTTTAGGTTTATTTAGTTTAGGTTTAGGTTTTAGGTTTAGGGTTAAGGCTTGGTTTAGGGTTTAGTGTTTTTTTTGGGGTTTATTTAGGGTTTAGGGTTTAGGGTTTTTTTTTTTTTAAGGAAACCCCATGTAGAGTATTTATTGCCACAAAGAGGGTTACAAGATCCTTAAAGGGGATAAACTCAAAACTCGCTCAAGAGCTACAATCATCTAAGGAGCAAATCTCTATCTAAGTACATCCAAAAGCAAAGAAGACATTAAAGAAATCAAAAGATACAAGATGATTAACATAATAAGCTAAAGGAAGATTAAGGCCAATGCTGGAGGATGTGAGAATGCATGATAATATGGAGCAAACCTGCAAAGAAGAAGAGAGAGAATCAAGAGATTAGACAGTTAAGGTATCTGAGACAAAGGATAGATGAAAACAATATAATATGAGAATGATAGTAAGGAATTGTGATAGAAGGGCTCGGTCACCAAGTTGGGGGATGCAAGTATAAGCATCCAAACTTAGAAGGGTTACATCACATGAGCTACCAAACCAAAAGGGAGTGAGATCATCATAGCCATCATAGCCAACAAACCTGTGAGGAGGTAGCACCCAGTTGTTGATAGTCTTGTGAGCTTTATTACACAACCTAAACAAATCATATCTAAAATAGAGAGGAAATTAAGAGCTGAATGATAAGGTGTCTATTCAAGAAAAGTATCATCAATATAGTCATCGACATGAGAATACATAAACATAAGAGAATGAGCCATCTTAGCCAGAACCTCATGAAAAGGCATATCCAAAAAAGAAAGCAAACCACCATATAATCCCTCCACAAGAAAATTGCAGAGAAGACAACTTGCTAAAATCCTGCTAATCAAGTCAATGAGCTTAAAATTAACGCCATCCCAATCATATGATATATAAATAAAACTTTCAGGGCAGGAAACAACTTAGGAAACAACCCCTTTTAATGTCCATGAGTGGAAAAGGCAATTGTAAAGGAAGGCGACATAGCTCAACACAAGGAATGGGACCAACCAAAAATAGCACCTAAAGATAGTTAGAGCAACTCAGCGACATTCAAGGCCAAAATTGGATAATCACTCAACAACAGAGAACAAGAGCAAAAGGTAGCAAGCGTCCATAATACCACTCTTTCGAATAGGCATGCATAAAACAAAACCTATTTGAGCGAGATGGGAATAGGACAACAGGTAATCAAAATCGGGAGATGAATAGCGAGACATAAATAACGGGCATTGAAAGCCAACTAGCGACAAAACAACTAATGCAACATTGGAACCATAAGAAAAATAAACAATTGGATTGAAATAAGTATCAACATTAGAATTCAAAAAAAATAAGACATCGGATAACCAAGGCAAAACAAAAAAGCGTTAAAGGCAGCATCCATGATAGGAAGGGGATGGCCATAAAACTCCTCAATCGAGTAGACATGGTAATAGTTAATAACCAAATAGATAAAGCATAAAATAGTTATCTTGAAGCGACAACTCAGGAAATCACCAAAACCATCACCATCAGGACATGTAGAAACAACTGAGCATAAATACGAAATCCTACAACCAACAAAGATGGAGCCAACAGAGGTGTCCTGATAAAACAAGACAGTAAATCTCCAAGACAAGAAACAACCAAGACAGCAAAAACTAGCTAGCTTGCCATAATGCCACTCATCCAGTATAAATAGTGCGATAGATACAAGTTTGACTGAAAAAAGATGGAGAAAATAGCAGCAGACAAGGTAGACTAATGAATTCGATGATAAGCATAAAATAAACCAATAAGGGGTTCAAAGCAAAGTCCAAGCAATCAACAACTTCAATAGAGACTTGAACAAAATAATCCAAAACCCCGGAAGCATATGAAGAGTATTAATCGGTTCAGCCAACAAAAGCGTTAATTAAAGTTATCCAAAGTCCACCCAAAAGCATATATAAATAAAGGAAGGATAGATAATGAATAGCTCACCATAAGCCAATCTAGTAAGTGACATTGAGAAATCGGATGGTAGCATAATGCATCCAATCCAATTAAGGATAATGACAATAACCAGTGGGTTGGTCAATAACCCAATTATGCATATAAAATAAATCATTGATTAATTCAAGCATAACAAAAAAAATGATCTTCAAGTTTTGCTAATCTAGGGAGGGAAAAAATAGCAAGGAAGAGCAACCATCCAGATGTTAGCATCAAAACGAGAAAGAAAAAATAAAGAAAACTGGCAAGGAAATCGAATTCAAAATCAATAATGTGGACATTGTTACGGTTAAAACATTAGGAAAAGCAAATATTACTAAAAGGATATAAAATAGATGTATGAGTTCAAGTAATTCCACGAGTAAGCAAATACCCACAACCTCGGTCAGAATGATAATCCCAGTAACTCCAAACTGTTGAGCATGGAAAACAAGAGGAGCAAGATTGATAGTAGCCTCAAGGTGCCATATCCCAACAACTAAGAGAGAGTTATCAACAAGTTGACCATAGGATAAGCCATTAAGAGTTGATAGAACATAAAGGATCCCGTAATAAAAAAGAAATACTATGGGAAAAGAACTAGGATGAAAACAATAGCATGTGTGATCAAAAAGCAGTTGATATTAGTACAAGCGGTTAAAATCATGATTCAAAAGACAACCATAAATCACAAGACACAATATGTAAAGAGGACCCAAAAAAATGACTAGCATTGAAAGAATAACACAATTCCATTCTGCAAAGAGATATTAGAGTGACATGGGATATCACAAATAGCAAAATAAAGCAATAAGGAAAATTTCAACCAATTGGTGCTCAATAGTAGTCTAAGAACAAGCAGTTGATGCAATTAGTCACATTAAATAGTATTGCCAGGATAATGGCGAATAAGCGTATGTAACCAAGGTATGCATATAGGATAAACCATTGATTAAATTTAAGCGAGCAGAAGAAATGATCTTCAAGATTTGCATGTTCCCATCATAGCATGAAGGGTGAAAACAACTGCCGAGGAAGACCAACATCATCCCAAATGTTAGCAACAAGAGCAGAAAGTGAAACAAAAAAAAGAGGGTAAACACAGTAAGAACCAAAAAGAGAGGCCAACAAGAAAATCCATTCTGAGGAATAGGAGAAAACGACCAAAAAAAAATTAATCTTGACAAGAGCAATAAAAGAACTTGACCAAAGCCCCAATCTCAGAAACATCCTGCATAGAAAGGATCTCCTGGGTAAAATAGCTAGAAACAATCTGAATATACTCCATCCAGAACAAAAATAAGCAGTCTGAGAAAAAGCAGAATGCAGATTCCACCAAAGCAAAGTAAAGAAGCATATAAAGGGAAGTAATATCTAAGTTTTGCATAATAATAAGTCATAAGGTGTAGGGAGGTCGTGTACAGCAAGAAAACGGAAAAAAAAAAATAGCCATAGAAGCCCCATAAGATCCACCAAAGGGACCAGTGAATCAAAAAATGGAATTCAAAAAGAGCATCTTGAATGGGATCAAGATTCCATAAAGACAACGACCAAGAAGATAAATATCGAAAGGGCCAAAAACGTCATGCGGAAGAATAAAGTAAGGATAACTCCTAGAAATAAAAGAAATATGCTCAATCTAAAAAGAAATTCTATGACCCAAGATCTAATAGAGGAGACAAGCGACATGTCAAAAGCCATCAGTCATTATCAAATAAAATCAACTAATGTAAATCATCAAAATAAATATTGCAACCAGCATAGTGGACAATAATACAATGCATAGAAACAACATAAATAACTAAGATGCTCCAAGTAGTAATATCTTTGAGAACTAGCAGATTGTAGAAGTTAAAGTAGCTAAACCCATCAAAATAAAATCTCCATCCGGTGATTAAGCCTCCTAGGATTAGGAATGAGACATTGGTATAAGAAACCCAAGTAGGATTGGGTTATAAAACCAATAGCGGTGACACAGCTCAACATAATTCTATGTTGATTATCCATTATGCACATAGCTCAACAACACCTTTTATCAATGTAAATGCCAAAGCGGTGAGCCTCCAAATGAAGGAGGAGCTATTAAAACACCAAAGCATGACACAAAGATCCGGACACCAAGTTTTATCCTGTGAAGCATCCACAAAAGGCACAAAAGGAACAAAAAACCAAAAAAAAAAGAAGCATCTGAGATAAAAGATGAATGAGCAGAAAACATCAAAATTTAGATTATGTTACGAGATAAGGAAACCCAATTATCCAAGTTAACCACATACAAATGTTTGGGTAAGGTGTGTTGATCAAAGAAGATGATACCATTGGATCTAGCACCCAGTTGGCAAGGTAGTCGCCTGAGCATTTCCTTCACATGATGTGTGATGTTAAAATTATTGGGAAAGAAGAGATCTAGTTTGCTTGAGGAGGTAGTACAATTCTTGCTCATCTTAGTGGAAGTCAAAAGATCAATCAGAAGAGCATCCACCTCAATCCAAATATTGATATGACCATTTTGGAGACAAATCTTAAGAGCTTTGAAGGCGCCATAAGTTGAAAAAGGGGCATCTGAAATAAGGGGATAAGAAAAAGCACATAGGACTATACCCTTAGAGTTCCTGAAAATGCCACCACAACCGAGCCATTATTATGAGACATATATTGATTTTAATATATGAGAGGTTTTTCCAATAGACAATCTTGTCATTTTAGATGGTTGATCCAAAAATTTATACTGTCTATTGGCCACAAATTTGACCTTTGAAATGTTTGTAATGAATGAGTGGCTTTAAACAAGTCACAAATTTTGTTTTAGTTCTAGCAATAATCTCACATGGTTCATAGGGATCCCACGGTGTTTTGCATCATTTGGTCCATCCATATGAACCAAATAAGAGTGATAGCAATGATAACTTTAATGTGACCTTTAATAGTATTATCAAAATAAATTTTGAAGTTGATATAAAGTAAGAGAGCCATTGAAATTGATGTTAAAAAGATCATCATACCAAATCCAAAGTTTAAAAGCAATGACCCCATTAACAAAGACATGATTAACATTCTCAATATGAAAATAGCATTGAAATTTAGAGGGTAAATGGAACCCTTTACCCACAACAAGGAATCAATAGGGATAAAATTTTTTAGATATGAAGTAAGAGAGAATAAGAAATAGGGATATTGTTATTCCAAAGTTTAGAAATACATAGGAGGAATCATGAGTATCTTTAATGTGGAGCCACACATTTTTTGGTTGAAATCACCATTATGAGAGAGCTTAAAGAGAATATGATCTTGATTTTGAGGAGTGATAGGAATAGTAGTAACCATATTCCAAAGTAAAGGGATAAAATCAAAAGCTTACTATTGTTCCACTTATTGTTATGCTAGAAAGAGTTTACACTAATAGCGGAAGTGGAATGGGTGTAGAGTAAGTCATCCATGGAACCACAACCACTCAGTTATCTTGCCAAAGAAAGAGGTACCGAGTTGATGCCCCAAAAAAATTAGGGATTGACATCCCATTTGTGAGAACAAAGTCTTTTCCACACGAGTCAAAGGGACAAATGAGGGGTGCTTACCCACAGCAATATTTAGTCATGAAATTAGCCGATGATTACTCTAAAATTCCACCGAGTTTATAGGAAAAGGCATTGATAGCTTATTTTATGGATTTAAGACCACCTTCATCAAAAGTGCCACAACTTTTAAACCAAGAGGTCCAGTGTATTTGTTTAGAAGAGGTATTGGAGCCCCAGAAAAATTTATTTAAGAGACGCTCAATTCTATTGATGCTAGAGATGGTCGGCACAATGGTTTGGATGAGATATAAAGGCATGGAATTAAGAGTGCTCTTAATCAAGGTTAGCCTACCACCAAAAGAGAGTAAATGAAATTCCCAAATCAAAATTTTATTAGAAATTTTTTGAATAAGGTCATCAAAAGATGAGATCTTTTCCTTTAAAAGCGAGCCAGAGGTAATTAATGGGAAGTTGACTTTGCTTAAAATTAGTAATTACGGAGATTTGATTTAATCTATTGGGAGGAATCTTAGGAGGAATAAAACACATTTTTTTCATTAAGGAAGAGACCTCTAACTTTGCCAAAATCATTTAAGAGATTCTTAATATTTTAACATGTTGAAGGGAGGCATTGAAGATTATAAAATCATCAACAAAGCTAAGATGAGAAATAGGAAACCACCATGAGTTTTAAAAGCCATGGGTTTTTTGATGAAAAGGTCATTGAGGCTTCTCGAAAGATATTCAAGAATGATAAAGAGAAGAGAAGGAGAAAGTCATTGGCAAACCATGGCTCGAAGAAAAGAAACCAAGGGACTCACCATTTAAGATGATAGAAAACCAGATGTTAGTGATACAACTTTTTATAAGCCAGATAAAATGATCAGAGAAACCAAACAAATGCAAGATTTGGAAATGGAAATCCCACGAGAGGTTGTCAAAGGCTTTAGAGATGTCTAGTTTGAAAAGTATATTACCTCCTCTGGAAGAAACATCAATGTCATGAACCTCTTGGCGAGGAGAATATTATCGATATGGCTCTATTTTTAATGAAACCAGTTTGGTTGGGGAGATGATTTTATGGAGCGGGCTAATCTTATTATTAATTAGTTTAGCAATGAGTTTTTGGAAAAGGTACAAAGACTAATAGGTCTAAAAGTCATCCGATTGAGATTGATGGTTTTGGGAATAAGGACAATAGAAGTACTTGAAAAATATCTAGGAATAGAGCTGCCATCAAAGAAATCAATAAACATTAACAAGATCAGATTTAATAAAGGCCAACAATGCTGAAAGAAATGAGTATGAAACCATCGGGACCGAACAAAATCATTGTTCATGCTATTGAGTACTACTAATCTCCTTAGGGATGTATAGTAAGCAAATGGTTATCCTCATTGGTAATCATAGAAGAGATAAGATGGGTGTTGGAGGGGGTTTCTAATGAAGGATTAGAATTTAATAAATTTTGAAAGTGATGTATGAATCCTTGATTTCATTGTTATCGTTATCCGACCACCATTAGGGTTCTTAATTTTCTTAATCAAGTTTAGAGCTTTTTTTTATGCAAATAGCATGAAATACCTAGTGTTTATGTCATCAACAATATGTTTGCTAGCGGCTTTTTGATGCCAATAGGTTTCCTCCATATTTTGGTAATTAATCAAACTATCTTTGGCAGTGCTCAACTCTTCAAGCTTACAGGGGTCGGTTAAGATAGCCTCTTCAAGTGAACAAACCACTTGTTCCATAGCTTTAAGATTGGCAAAGATTTTTAAAATATGCTTGTTCCACCAATTGAGGTTTTGTTTAAGCCTCTTGAGCTTAAGCCAAAGCGAAATATATGCCTTTAATGAAATTATCGGGTGAGCAGCCATCCAATTAGTGAAAACAACATTAGTGAAATCACCATGTTGGGTCCACATATTTTGGAAATCGAAAGATGAGGGAATAGGAGGGTTAGTGGGGAGTTTTGATAGAGATCAAAAGAGGGCATGATCAGACAAAGTTACGCTCAAATGTTCAGCAATTGAGAGGCCATTGATTAATCTAAAGAGAATTAAAGAGGGTCCCTCGAGTCTAGAGTTGTACCACATGTACCACGAAAAACAATGTGTCGGTGCAATCTAGGATCATATTAGAGAAGTCTTCCATGGAATGAAGGTTAGGAGAACATCCTCCCCTCCTTTCGAAGAAGCAATGATAGTGTTGAAATCACCCCAACCAACCGGGAAGGTTAGGAGGCGAAGGTTCTTAAATGATTCGGATGTTCCTACCCTCTATTACAAGAAGCATAGATAAAGGAACCAAAAGCGAAAAAGTCACCTAAAGAGATTTTGACATTAACCAATTGATTAAGATCATCAATGATGGAAATGGTGATTGAATTATCCCAAAAGCACCAAATTTTATTATTAAGATTGAAGAAGAAATTTTGAAATCCAAGCGATCTAGCAACATAGGAAATTTTGGAAGAGTTAATGAAAGGCTCAATAATAACAAGTTTGATGTTATGAAGCGAGAGGCTCTAACGTTCTTGGACAGGGAGTGTCCCACAACCCCAGATATTCCAAATAAGAAAATTTATCATAATAAAAATTTCAAAAGAAAAGATAGAAAAGGAAAATGGAAAAGGAAGGAGAAGGACATTATTTATGAGGTGTAAGAGCGTGTGGTTCTAGTGAAATTATTATTAGTCATTTTGGCTTTATAAGATTTTTTTTAATGTTTGGAAAGGTCTATCAATCCAAAGTATCTCCATCATAAAGGGATTGGTTTTGTGTTTCAGTAGCGATGTCGATCAATGTTTTAGTAGTGGTGATTTCTCCTTCTTGATGTCGAGTTAGGGAGAAATTTGGATAACACAGTATCACTCTGTAGAGAAGTAGAGGGGGAGGTTCTTACACCATTAATAGTGCAAATAATATTTTCATTGCCATGATGCATATTCAAATTTTGGTCTGATACCAATGGATCAACATTATTTTGATCCAATGTAAAATTTCCATTCATTATTATTAAGATTCAAATTAAGCAAAGGTTTGTCAGAAGCCAAATTATTTGCAAGTAGAGTAGTGCTAGGTAAGTTGTCATTAGTCTCACACACCTCAATAGTAGTATGTATACCAACAAAATATTTTTCATTTGACAAATAAATACTAAGGGCGGTGTAGGAGGATGTATTCCATTATGAGTAGCTTTTGGCACATAAGCTAACTTATTGGTTTTCCTATTGCAGAGAGGTACTAGTGTCTGTGAGATATTCTTCTTAAGGTTAGGGTGTAACACAAAGCATTCGATGTGATCATGGCCATGGATCTTACGTGAGAACAAAAGGCGGGAAATTTTCAAATTCAACTTTCGATTATATCCAAATTTTTTGAACCAATCCAAACTTCTTTGGGGTATTTTTTTGGTAATGTAAATTTCAAAGATGGGTGCAAGATAGATGGTCAAGATCTAGTGGCAGTGGCTTGATCAATTTGAAGGGGTCTACCAAATAGAGCCCCAACCATAAACAAAACTTGATGAGTAACATAGTGAATTCTCATGTTGGGAAAGCAAGCCATAAAGGAACAATAGGATTCTTCCTTGACATCAAAAGGGTGACCATTTCAAGAGCCGCATTTGACAATTATACACAAAATAGGAGGCTGACGAGCAAAGACATGAGTAATCTAAATCATTTGATAATTGAATGAGGATGTCTAGGATCAATCATTAATAGTGAAAACTCCGAAAGCTTTAAGCTATAGAAGAAAGATCGGATATTATCTAGAGTAGACGCAGTAAGAGAATTTACCAACCAAATATAACTCATAAGGCTTAGCTAATTTCTCCACATCTAGTCAAAACACTAGGTAATCCAGAAAGGATGAAATTAAATTAAGAGGCATTAGCATAGGGACCTTACGAGAAAGCATCCTTAAAGGACTTTACAGCAGGTGCATTAACAGTAGCAATCGGATCTAGAGTACCTTTAGTGTCGGAGGTTAAAGTCGGTGCATCTAGGAGTGATGAGTTCGGTTGCACGGAGGGTGAAGCCTCTGCCATTGATCGATCCGGTGAGAATCACATAAGCTACCAGGGGATGTGCAAATAAGTAATTTGATAGCATGATCAGGGGAGGCCCAATTGCGGAAACCAAATAGCACAGAACACAAATCCCACAAATTACCGGAGGGCCAGTCTAGGGTTGAGTTATGGGTTTAGGGTTTAGGGTTTAGGGTTTAGTGTTTAAGCATTAGGGTTTAGGGTTTAGGGTTTAAGGTTTAGGGTTTAGGGTTTAGGGTTTAGTTTAGGTTAGTTTAGGGTTTAGGTTTAGGGTTCATAATTTAGGTTTCTTAGTTTGATTTATTTATTTTTTAGGTTTTCTTTAGGTTTATATTTTAGGTTTAGGTTTTATTTAGTTTTATTTTATTTTATTTTAGGTCTATTTTACTTCTATTTTACATTTTGTTTTTATTTTATTAAGGTTTTTTTTATTTAGGTTTATTTTATTTTTTAGTTTAGTTTAGGTTTTCTTTATTTTATTTTAGTTTATTTTTTTATTATTTATTATTTTTTAGTTTAGGTTTAGTTTTTAGTTTTTTATATTATTTTATCTTATTATTTATTTAATTTTAGATTTTATTTATTTATTTATTTTTAGGTTTTATATAGTTTTATTTAGTTTTAGTTTTTTGGGTTCATGGTTGGGGTTTAGGTTTAGTGTTTTAGGGATTAGGGTTTTAAGATTTAGGGTTTAGTGTTAGGGTTTAGGGTTTAGGATTTATGGTTTAATGTTTAAGATTTAGGATTTAGGGTTTTTTAGGTTTAGTTTAAGTTATAAGATTTAGGTTATTTAGGTTTAGAGTTTTTTAGTTTTAGGTTTTAGGGGTTAGTGGTTTAGGTTTTGATTTAATTTAGTGTTTAGGTTTAGGTTAGTTATAGTTTAGGTTTAGTGTTTAGTTTAAGGTTTAGGGTTTAATTTTAGGTTTAGGTTTAGTTTTATTTAGGTTTATTTAGTTTTGGGTTTAGGTTTAGAGTTTAGTTAGTTTTTATAAGTTTAGCTTAGTGTTTAGGTTTTTTTAGTTTAGGTTTTATTTTAGGTTGGGTTTAAGTATTTAGGGTTTAGGGTTTAATTTTAGGGTTTTGGGTTTAGGTTTTTTATTTAGTTTTATTTATTTTTTTAGGTTTATTTTTATTTTTATTTTAGTTTATATTTTATTTAGGTTTATTTATTTATTTTTAGGTTAGGTTATTATTTATATTTATTTTATTTTTTGATTTAGGTTTAGTTTTAGGTTAGGTTTATTTATTTATTTATTTTATTTAGGTTTAGGTTTATTTATTTTTATTTTATTTTAGGTTTATTTTTAGTTGGGTTTAGGTTTTAGGTTTTAGGGTTTAGGGTTTAGGGATTAGGGTTTTGTAGGGTTTACCTTTTAGGTTTAGGGTTTAGGTTTAGGGTTTAGGGTTTAGGTTTATTTAGAGTTTATTTAGGTTTAGGTTGGTTTAGGTTTATTTAGTTGATTAGGTTTTATTTTTATTTATTAGGTTTATTAGGTTAATATTTAGTTTATTTTTTATTTTTTTTTTTTATTTAGGTTTATTTTTTACTTTTTAGATTATATATTTTAGGTTTATTTATTTTAGTTTATGTTTTTTATTTTAGTTCATTTTTTTTGGTTTAGGTTTTTATTTTTTTAATTTATTTTTATTTTTTATTTTATTTTATTTTAGGTTTAGGTTTTATTTATTTTATTTTAGGTTTAGGTTTAGGATTTTATTTTATTTTTTTTTAGGTTTAGGTTTTAAGTTTTATTTTAGGTTTATTTTAGGTTTATTTTTTTAGATTAGGTTTAGGTTTATTTTTAGTTTATTTATATAAATTAGTTTAGGGATTAGGTTTAATTTATTTTAGGTTTTAATTTAATTTATTTTGTTTAGTTTAGGATATTTAGGTTTAGTTTATTTTAGTTTAGGTTTAGGTTTTATTTATTTTAGTTTAGGTTTAGGTTTATTTTATTTTGTTTATTTTAGGTTTAGATTTTTTTTAAAGTTTAGGTTGGTTTTATTTCTTATTTATTTTTAGGTTTTTGTTTTTATTTAGTTTTATTTAATTTTATTTTAGGTTTGTTTTATTTTTAGTTTTATTTTATTTAGGATTTTTATTTTTAGGTATTATTTTTATTTCACTTTGGTTTTTATTATTTTAGTTTAGTTTATTTTATTTTATTTTATTTTAGGTTTAGGTTTAGGTTTAAGTTTATTTTAGTTTAGGTTTTATTTTACTTTATTTTTTATTTTATTTAGGTTTATATTTATTTATTTTATTATTTTAGGTTTCATTTAGTTTAAGTTTAGGTTTTTAGGTTTTTAGGGTTTAGGATTAGGGTTTGGGGTTTAAGGTTTAGGGTTTAAGGTTGTTTTTTTTAAAGAAAATTAGGGATATTTTATTGCCACAAAAATGTACAAAGTCCTTAAAGGGAGTAAATCTCTATGCTGATGCTCAAAGTAAAATATGTCTAAGAGATAAACCTCTAACTACAATAATTAAGTAAAGAATGCAAAAGAAAAATATCCAAATAAACAACAAATGAAAATCCATGTAAGAATAACTTCATGTTCTTTGATGCAAGATCCACGAAAGAGTCTTCTACCAGTAAAGAAATCAACATACATTTGGAAGAATGAGTACAATTAATCAAGGATAAGAGTAAGAGTAGATAAAAGGAGTAAAGTAAAGCTGGATCAATTACAATCATCTCAATGAGCAACATTATATGTAAGCATCAAACTTGGAGAAGGGTTACAATTACATATAGTCAAAAGAAGAAAGATGGGAAACATTAAGGCCATCATTGCGAATACCTCATTTCACACATTATCCAAAGTCGGTCCTCCACCAAGCAAAATCCTCAAAATAGCAAAGATATGCCAAGCACCACCAAATAATAATAAGCAATAAGACAAATAAGCAACCCACAAGGATAGTAGCAAACAGATGAGCACCACCCAGCCTCCACCAAAAGGAATAACCAATTCAAGAGGAGCAAGCATCATGACATGGGTGACAACACTAAAAAGACAACACAGGAAAAGGAAAACCATAAGTGCTAAATCCTTCATCCACCAAATAGAAAAACCCAACAAGAGGGGTGGGGAGAAAGGCTGCCATCCATGCAAGAAAAGGGTGTTCTGCTATAGTCAAGAGAGGTGAGACCAAGCAGGGGAAATCAGAAGAAAATAATCATAGAAAGATAACTAGTAGGTTCCTAGAGCAGTCACCAAAGGAGCAGGGAAAAATAGCCAAAGCAACCACTCCTCCAACCAGTCCAGCCAGCCAAAATAACTAGTCCAACCAGCCATCCAACAAATCCTCCTAGCCAACCACCCAATGTGAGAAGATCCAAGTCATCAAAACAAAATACATCAGTATTATGACCAATAGTAGTCATGAAGCCAGAAAGATCCAAAATAGCGAAGGGGTAGAGTGACCTCCAAACCCAATCAAGGCAAAGAAAAACCAATCCATAAAGGTAGAAAAAACCAATGAGAAAGATATAGAGCCCAATTAGACAAACAACAAAAAACAAACAACAGAAAGGTACCTAACCCACCACCACCCAAGGCCCAATAATAGTATAGCAGCATCAAAACCATTTTTGAACAATACCAAAACCCAAGTAGTGGAGGAGGTCCAACACAAACCAAAAGAATCCGAAATAGTCAAACCAACCACCAACCCCTAGTCAACAAAATAGAGCAAATAATAGTTTGCCACCTCCACCATGCTAAAATCAAGAGATAAATCACCTAAAACATCCATCTTACCAACCCAACAAAAATTATCGTAACCCAGTTAATCAACCATTAATCAACCATTAGTAGATATAATAGGTTTGTATGTAGGCCAAAAAAAGAGGCAAAATCCATGCAAAAGAAATTCCTAGCCGCAGAAGAAGAAAATAGAAAGCGAGGGATAAAGTTGGTAAAATCCACTAGACAATTAGCAACCACCAAGCTAAAAAAACCAAAACACTAGGTTGCACTAACAAAATCATCAGGGAGTAACAACCCAAAATAAAATAAGAGTTGAAAAAACAAAACCCCAAAGAGGTAAAATTAGAAGTTCACCACAACCCAAAGAGGGTTTAACAACAAAATAAAGATCATATAAAAAATAATGATAAAACCAATCTAAGAATTTATAATCTAAGATAAGGCAATCCAATATTATCAGATTAACTAAACCTTAATAATTTAGGTAAAGTTTGGTTGTTAAATAAAGTTAACTCAACTGGCAATTAACTAAATAATCATCACAAGCACCTTGACAAAGGATGTGGGAAATTTTAAAATAAACTTGAGAAAGTATAATTTTTGTATGATCAAGAAGATAAAATAATTTAGCATCCCCATTTCTATTAGAATTAAGGAAATCAAGAAGCAAGAGAGAATCAACTTCAATCCAGATGTTGAGGAAACCTCAAATAAATTTCAATTGCTTTATAGCTTAAAGAAGAGGAGCTTTGAGAGGGTAGGCAAAAAGATGTCCTTTATATTCCTAAGGATACCACCACAACCATATTTATTGGGAACCATCAGATAACTTTAAACATTATCATTAGGTTTGATCAATGGATAATTCTAGCACCTTTAGAGTCAGGCATAATGATACCCAATTTTAGCGTAAATTTGTAACCTCTAAAATGAATGTTACTAATAATTGGCATTAAAAAGCATGAATTTTTATTTAATTCTAGCCAAGATCTTTTTATGTTTCATAGAATACCATGATATTTAGCATCATTTCTATCCATCAGATGAACAGATAAGGGTAATAGCAATTAAAACTTTTATATGACCTTTCGTGTTTTGAAATAGGCTTCAAGAAGTTGATATAATGAAAGGGAACCATGAAAATAGTTGGAATTAAATAAATCATCATACCAAAACCATAATTTTGAAGCAATATCACCATTTACAAAGACATGATTTACATTTTCAATATGAAAGCAACAATATCACTTTGAAGGTAAATAAAACCCTTTAGTCCAAAGTGAAGAGTCCAATGGAATATAGTTATTCAAAATTCTCCAAGCTAAAATTGAATAAGAAATGGATGATATTGTTCCAAATTTTAATAAAAACTTTACAAGGCTGTTGTTTATCTCTAATAAAGTTCTTAACCTCTTTAAGAACAAAATCACCATTATGAGAAAGTTTAAAAGAATTTGATCGGGTTTGCTAGAAATAATGGGAATATTTCTAAAATTGTCAAAAGAGAAATACATATAGTTCTCAAGTTTATTTTAATTTTGTTATTGAGCCAAAAGAATTAACTTTGATAGTAGTAGTATAGTGGGTACATGGGTGTCAATCGAACCATTGCCAATCAAATTGTCTTCAAGAAGGAAGAACCATTGGATACCCCAAGATATTAATGATCCGAACCCATTTAATGTAACAAAGCCTTTTCCAAACCGAGAGTCACCAACTTTATAAGCATAGTTAAGAGGGTGTTTTCCTACAATATATTATTTCATCATAAAATTAGCCCAAAGGCTATCATTCTTTCTAAAATTCCACCGAGTTTATGAGAGAGAAAGCAATGATAGCTTCATATAGGTTTGCAACCAAGAGCAACATCACCCAAAGGACCACAACATTTATGCCAAGATGTCCAATGCATTCTTTTGATAGAATTAGAGCCCCAAAAAAATTTGTTAAGCAAAGCGATCAATTCTAATAAGAGTAGCATTAGTGGGAATAATAGTTTGAATCAAATAAAGAAGCATAGAGTTGAAAGTGCTTTTAAGGATATTGCCAAAAGGATAGTAAATGGAATTCCCAAATAGATATTTTATTTGTAATTTTTGAATTAACTCATCAAAAGGTGGGGAGCCTTTAAAGAGTAGAGCACCCAAGTACTTAAGAGGTAAGTGTTGACGTTTAAAATTTATGATATGAAGGATTTGATTGATTTTATTATTGGAGATACTAGAGGATGTGATAAAATAGCTTTGTTATCATTGAACAAAGGCCACTTTCTCTACCAAATTTATTTAAAAATTCTTAGATGCTTGATGTGATGAGCATTGTAGAAAATAATGAAATCATCAAATCAAAAACATAGATGGGAAATAAGGAGACCAATAATTATATACATACTAGGATTTTTTTAAGAATAAATCATTGATGCTCCTCGATAAGTACTCAACAGTAATAATAAATAAAGTTGGAGATAAGGGATCCCCTTGTCTTAAGCCATGGGAAGAGGGAAAGAAACCCAAGGCTTCTCCTTTAAGAAAAATTCAAAATCAGGCCTTATTAATACAATTTTCAATAAGAAGAGTTAAGTTTCTAGAAAAACCAAATAAATTTAAAGAATGAAAAAGGAAATCCCAAGAGATGTTATTAAAGGCTTTGGTAATATCTAATTTGAAAAGAATGTTGCCCCCACTAGTCTTGGCATCAAGATCATGAATTAATTCTTGGGCAAGTATAATATTATCAGAAATATATCTACCTCTAACAAAACTAGTTTGGTTTAGAGATAATTCTATTGAGTAAAGGACTAAGTCTATTTGTAAGGATTTTGGAAATCGTTTATTGAAAAAGGTGTAAAGACTAATAGGTCTAAAATCACTCCAAAAGTATGGGTTATCCTTTTAGTATGAGAATAATAGAAATAATAGAAAATATGGGAAAAGGATTAGCATTAAAAAATCAATCCTCAATCAAATCATTTTTTAAGATAAACCAACATTTCTAAAAATGAGTTAAACCCGGCCAAAGCAATAGAATCTAAATTCATGCTATTAAGAAATTTAAAATTTTCATCTTCATTAGTAACGATGGAAAACAAATCATTATCATCATTATTAATAATAGAAGGAATCAAGTATGTTTCAGAAATTGCTTCATAAGGGAAATTCTTATTAAGCATATTTCTAAAGTAATCAATCACCGAATCTTTAATATCATTTTTTCCATAGTCCAATCATCATTTTCATTTTTAATTTTTAGAATATTATTCAAGGCTCTCTTTTTGTTAACCAAAGCATGGAAATACCTAGTATTCCTATCACCATTTGCAATATGTTTACTAGCAACTTTTTTGGCAATAAGTCTATTCCATATTTTAGAAATTGACAAGTTTATAAGCTTAGGAGGATCAGACATAACAGAGATTTGAAGATCATAAACCAACATGTCCATGTCTTTAATATTAGAAAAAAGGTTTTTAAAATAATGCTTGTTCCACCAACCCAAATTTTGTTTATGTCTTTTAAGTTTAAACCAAAGTCTATTCATCCCCAAATGAATTATCGGATGTAAAGGGGCCAATTTTTAGTGATCAAGGAAACCAATATGCTGAATCCACATGTTTTGTAATCTAAAAGGAGAGGAGTTATTAAGTCTATTAGAATTATCTTTACGAAGAGGACCATGATCGACAAGGTTACTTAAATGATCAATAGAAGTAATAGGCCATTGAGTAATCTAATGAGTATTAAAAGAATCCTATCCAACCTTTGCCAAAGTCTAGAGTTTTCAAGTGTAATTAGAACTCTTAAAATAATATCAACCAAATTGCAATCAAGGATCATATTGAAAAATTCTTCCATAGAATGAATATTTGGGAGAGCAACCACTAGTCCATTTAGAAAAAAGACTAGTATTGAAATCACCACAAACCAAGGTTTGTTGATCGAGGTAGCAAAATTCCTCAAATTGTCCCAAAGGAGATTTCAGATCTATAATAGGATGCTTAAAAAAGAAACACAATAGTCACCATAAGAAATTTGTGGATTAACAACTTGTTGAAAATCATCAATAATAGAAACATCAATGAAATTATTCCAAAAACACTAGATCGTATTACTAACATTAGAGTAAAATTTATTGAAGCGATCATTCTAGCAACATGGTTAATTTTATTAGCATGAATAAGAGGTTCCAAAATAATCGGTAAAGAAATATTATGAATGTGACAAAGATTTCTAATGTGATTATGAATAGAGAGGGTACCAATCCCTCTAACATTCCAAATAAGAAAATTAATCATAATAAAAAGAAAAGGGGGGTGAGCAAGGGTTAATTAAGATAGGTGTGGGAGACCATAGTCGATCTAGTGTTTTTGGACAATTTGGGAGGGTAATTTTTAACACTTTTTTCTTTTTAGCATGATAAGTTTGAAAACCATTTTCTTTTCCTCTAGAATCATCATCCGAGTAAGATTTAGTAACATTGGTCACCAATTTTGGAGACTTCTCCAAGTGTTTAAGAGAAATTCTCCCTCTTCCAAATCTAGATTAAGTTGAAAAGTAGGATTAACATGAATATCAAGATTTAAAATGAGAGGCGTGATGATTTAGAACCATTTAAAGCACAAATAGTTAAATCTGGATCAAAATATTTTCAACATGACATCATTTAAATCCTCATTGAAAACTTCATTTTCATTGATCAAAGCGCATAGATGCAGGGATAGAATAAAGAAAATAGAATCATCATCCAATAATTTTGAAAATTTGTTATTCTCATTAGAAATGTTCAACTTTAAAGAAGAGATAAAAGGTAATTCATCCTTCCCATTCTAAAATCAAAATTGCATCCTTTAAACCATTCTTACATTAGGCTATTTTTTGAACATAGGGATACATGACTAGGAGCAAGATTTTTTTTGGGAGGATTTCACTTTTTTAAATGGGGATGGAGAATAAAACATTATGAATGATCGTGGCCATGATTTTTATAATGAAAACAAAAAACTAGAAGATTCTCCAATTCAACCTTTTGCGAATACCCGTATTTTTCAAAGCCAATCCAGTCTTCCTTAGGATATTTTTTAGTTATGCATATTTCCACTAGGATCCGAGCCACAGAGGGGCGAGATTGCTTAGCGGTAGCTTGATTGAGTTATAAAGGTCGACCAAAAAGAGCCCCAACAACAAAAAGCACATGATGAGTAACAAATGGATGCATATTAGGAAGAGATAACCACACAAGGACAATAGGAGATTCCTCCTTAATGTCAAAAAGGGGTGACCACTTCAATAAGCGCATTTGATAATTAAAGATGAAGTAAGAATGACGTGCAAAAATATGTGAATAATCGAGATCATTAGAAAGTTGTATATGAATATGTCGAGGTTAATAAGACTAATCAAAAGGCATCCATTAGCTTAAGATTATGAAAGAAGGTGTGAATCTTATCCAAATTTTGATGGCGTAAAGCAAATTTTGACAAGAGAGAATTCAAAAGGTTCAACAATTCAACATCCACATCAAAGCTCATATTGTAAACCATGAAAAAGAGGTCAAAATGAGATTAATCGATTCAATAGAGTGAGAAGCCTTACCAAAGATCACTTCCTTAAATGATTTAGTAGAAGATGATAAGTGGCAATCCAAAGTGTCGGATGCCACAGCTAAAGCATCCAAAATTTAAGGTGAAGCCAAAAGAATCAAACTCATCACCATCATAAAGGATAAGCATCACAATATAAATGTCAATCAAGTGTAGAATTCATGCAAAGTTCCCAATGAGGATCGACACCAAGACAAATCAGAATCTAGAAAAGAGTCTTTGGGGAGGGTTTAGGTTTTAGTTTAGGTTCAGGTTTAGGTTAGGATTAGGTTTAGGTTTAATTTTAGGTTTAGGTTTAGGTTTAGGTTTAGGTTTAGGTTTATGTTTAGGTTTAAGTATAGGTTTAGGTTTTAGGTATAGGTTTTAGCTTTAGAGTTTAGGGTTTAGGGTTTAGAGTTTAGTTTTAGGGTTTTAGTTTAGGGTTTTTAGTTTAAGTTTAGGGTTTTTTAGGTTTTAGGGTTTAGGTTTAGGGTTTAGTTTAGGGTTTATAGTTTAGGGTTTAAGGTTAGTTTAGGGTTTTTTTTTATTTTTTATTTTTATTTAAATTATAAACTTTTAGGTTTAGGTTTATTTAGTTTATTTTTATTTATTTTAGTTTATTTTATTTTTTTTTCTTTAGTTTATTTTATTTTTTATTTAGTTATTTATTTTAGGTTTATTTATTTTAGTTTAGGTTTTTTTATTTTAGTTTATTTTTTTAGGTTTAGGTTTAGGTTTATTTTAGTTTAGTTTATTTTTATTTAATTTTTTTGGTTTCAATTTTATTTTTAGTTTAGGTTTAGGTTTTATTTTATTTTATTTCTTAGGTTTAGGTTTTAGGTTTTATTTTAGGTTTTTTTAGGTTTTATTTTTTAGTTTAGGTATAATTTTAATTTTAGGTTTTATTTTGGGTTTAGGTTTAAGTTTAGGTTTAGGTTTAGGTTTAGTTTAGGGTTTAGGGTTTAGGGGTTTAGGGTTTAGGTTTAGGGTTTAGGTTGTAGGTTTAGGTTAGGTTTAGGTTTTGTTTAGGGTTTATTTAGGTTTTAGGGTTTTAGGTTTTGAGTTTAGGATTAGGTTTAGGGTTTGGTGTTAGGGTTTAGGGTTTGGTTTAAGATTTTAGTGAGGTTTAGTTTTAGGGTTTAGGGTTAGGTTTAGTTTAGGGTTAGTTTTAGGGTTTAGGGTTTAGGGTTATGGTTTTTTAAATTAAGAGGTAGGTTTAGGTTTATTTAGTTTATTTTATGTATTTTATTTATTTTATTTTGATTTAAGTTTATTTTAATTTTTATTTAGTTTAGTTTTATTTATTTTTTTAGTTTTTTTTATTTTAGTTTATTTTTTTAGGTTTAGTTTTAGGTTTAGGTTTGTTGTTTAGTTTAATTTTATTTTCAATTAATATTTTAGGTTTCAATTTTATTTTATATTTTTAGGTTTAGGTTTAGGTTTTTATTTTATTTTCTTAGGTTTAGGTTTTAGGTTTTTATTTTAGGTTTATTTTTAGGTTTTATTTTTAGTTTTGGTTTATGTTTATTTTTAGGATTTTATTTTTTTAGATTAGGTTTATTTTATTTATTTTAGGTTTTTAGGGTTTAGGGTTGTAGATTTTAGGGTTTAGGGTTTAGTTTAGGTTTAGGGTTTTAGTTTGAGTTTAGGGTTTAGGGCTTTTTAGGATTTAGGATTTTGGGTTTAGGGTTGTAGGTTTATGGTTTAGGGTTTAGAGTTTTTATTTGTTTTATTTTATTTTATTATTTTAAATTAAGCAAACTGTAGATTTAGGTTTATTTATTTATTTTTTATTTATTTTAGTTTATTTTATTATTTATTTTAATTTAGATTTATTTTAATTTTTTTTAGTTTTATTTATATGTTATTTATTTTAGATCATTTTTTAGGTTTAGGTTTAGTTATGGTTTTTTTAATTTAGTTTATTTATATTTTATTTTTAGGTTTAGGTTTAGGTTTTTATTTTATTTTTTGGTTTAGGTTTTAGGTTTTTATTTTAGGTTTATTTTTTATGTATTAATTTTAGTTTAGGTTTAGATTTAGGTTTAATTTATTTTAGGTTTAGGTTTAGGTTTATTTATTTTAGTTTAATTTATCTTAGTTTAGGTTTATTTTATTTTTTTATTTTAGGTTTAGTGTTTTTTTTAATTTAGGTTTAGCTTTTATTTTTATTTATTTTAGGTTTATTTTTTTTTAGTTTAGGGTTTATTTTATTTTATTTTAGGTTATTTTTTTTTATTTTAGTTTTAGTTTTATTTATTTTATTTAGCTTTTTTTTTAATTTAGTTTAGGTTTTATTTATTTTATTTTAGTTAGTTCTTATTTTTTATTTTTTCTTTTAGGTTTAGGTTTAGGTTTAGGTTTTATGTTTTTAATTTATTTTATTTTTTCATTTTATTTTGGTTTAGGTTTTTTTTATTTTATTTATTTTAGGTTTTAATTAGTTTATGTTTAAGTTTTAGCTTTTAGGGTTTAGGGTTTAGGGTTTTAGGTTTATTTAGGTTTATTTTAGGTTTTAATTTTTTAGGTTAGGTTTAAGTATATTTTTAGATTATTTTATGTTATTTAGTTCAGGTTTAGGTTATTTTAGGTTTATGTTTAGGTTTATTTGTTTTAGTTTAGTTTTAGGTTTATTTTCTTTTATTTGTTTTATTTTTATTTTAGGTTTAGTTTTTTTTAGTTTAGGGTTTGGGTTTTATTTTTTAAATACTTTTAGGTTTTATTTTTAGGTTTACTTTTTATGTTTAGGTTTATTATGTTACATTTAGTTTTTATTTAGTTAGGTTTTTTATTATCAGGTTTATTTTGTTTTTTTAATTTAGTTTAGGTTTTTATTTATTTTATTTTAGTTATTTTTTTTAGTTTATTTAGGTTTAGTTATAGTTTAGGTTTTATTTTATTTTATTTTATTTATATTTTATTTAGGTTTAGGTTTTTTATTTATTTTATTTTTAGGTTATATTTTTTTAGGTTTTAGGTTTTAGGGTTTATTTAGGGTTTTAGGGTTTTTTGGGTTTTTTTTGGGTTTAGGGTTTATGGTTTAGGGTTTAGGGTTTAGGATTTAGGGTGTTAGGGTTTAGGTTTAGGGTATTAGGTTTAGGGGTAGTTTTAGGGTTTAAGGTTTTTTTTATTATTTCTTATTATTTTTATTATTTTTAAAATAAGTAAACTGGTAGGTTTATTTTTATTTAGTTTGTTTTTTATGTATTTTCATTTATTTTATTTTTTTTATTTTATTTTTATTTTAGTTTAGTTTATTTTTTTTAGGTTTATTTATTTAGTTTAGGTTTTTAATTTTAATCTATTTTTTTAGGTTTAGGTTTAAAGTTAAGTTTATTTTTTAGTTTAGTTTTATTTCTATTAAATTTTTTAGGTTTCAATTTTCTTTTTTATTATTTGGTTTAGGTTTCGGTTTTTTTTAGGTTTAGGTTTTATGTTTTTATTTTAGGTTTATTTTTAGGTTTTATTTTTTAGTTTAGGTTTATGTTTTTTTTAGGTTTTTATTTTTTAGTTTAGGTTTATTTTAATTATTTTATATTTTAGGTTCTGGTTTAAGTATAGGGTTTAGGGCTTAGGGTTTAGGAATTTGGGTTTAGGGTTTAGAACTTAGGGTTTTAGATTTTTTTTAGGTTTAGGGTTTGGGTTTAGGGTTTATGGTTTTAGGGTTTAGTTTTTTAGGGTTTAGGGTTTAGGGTTTAGGGTTTAGGGTTTTAGGTTTAGGTTTTGGGTTATTTTTTATTTATTATTTTTTATTTTTTATGTTTTAAATTAAGTAAACTAGTAGGTTTAGGTTTTTAGTTTCTTTAGTTTATTTTTTTTTATTTATTTATTTTATTTTATTTTATTTAGGTTTATTTTTATTTTGATTTAGTTTTGTTTATTTATTTTAGTTTATTTTTTAGGTTTAGGTTTAGGTTTGGGTTTTTTTTTTAGTTTAATTTTATTATTATTTTTTTTTAGGTTTTTATTTTTTATTTTAGGTTTCTGTTTAGGTATTTATTTTATTTTTTTTAGGTTTAGATTTTAGGTTTTTATTTTTAGTTTTTTATGTATTTTTTTAGTTTAGGATTTGTTTTATTTTTAGTTTATTTTATTATATTTAGTGCAGGTTTCGATTTTGGTTTAGTTTTTTTTAGGTTTAGATTTAGGTTTTATTTATTTTAGTTTAGTTTATCTTAGTTTAACTTTATTTTATTTTAATTATCGGTTTAGATTATTTTTTAGTTTATGGTTTAGGTTTTATTTATTATTTATTTTTATGTTTTATTTTTAGGTTTATTTTTAGGTTTATTTTTTTAGGTTTTGGTTTTATTTAGTTTTTTTAATTTTATTTTAGGTTAATTTTATTTTTATTTTAGGTTTTTTTTTATTTTTTTAGCTTTTTAGGTTTTATTTATTTATTTTAGTTTAATTTTTTAATTTTATTTTATTTTGTTTTTAGATTTAGATTTAGGTTTTAGTTTATGTTTATTTTATTTTGGTTTGGTTTATTTATTCATTTTATTTTTTATGTTTTATATAGTTTAGGTTTAGGTTTTAGATTTTTTAGGGTTTAGGGTTTAGGTTTTAGGTTTATTTTTAGGTTTTATTTATTTAGTTTAGGTTTAGTTTTATTTTATTTTATTTTATTTTATTTAGTTTAGGTTTAATTTATTTTAGGTTAAGGTTTAGATTTTATTTATTCTAGTTTAGTTTATTTCAGTTTAGGTTTAGATTTATTTTATTTTTATTTTAGGTTTAGTTTTTTATTTAGGTTTGGGTTTTATTTTTTTTTTTTTTTTAGGTTATTTTTTTGGTTTAGGTTTATTTAATTTTTATTTTATTTAGTTTTACTATATTGTTTTTAGGTTTATTTTATTTTTAATTTGTTTAGTTTTTTATTTTATTATATTTTTATTATTTTATTTTATTTTATTTTTTTACTTAGGTTTAGGTTTTAGTTTAGGTTTTTTTATTATTTTTTTAATTTATTTAGGTTTAGGTTTTTTATTTATTTAATTTTTTTTAGGTTTTGGTTTTAGGTTTTTATGGTTTTAGCTTTGGGTTTAGGTATAGGTTTAGGTTTAGGGTTTATGTTTAGGGTTAGGGTTTAGTTTAAGGTTTAGTTTAGGCTTTAGGGTTTAGGGTTTTAGGTTTAGGATATAGGGTTTAGGGTTTATGTTAGCTTAGGTTTAGATTAGTTTAGGTATAGGGTTTAGGGTTTAGGGTTTTTTTTTAAGTTTAGGGTTTATAGTTTAGGTTAGTTAGTTTAGGGTTTGGGTTTTAGGGTTTAGGGTTTAGGGTTTAGTTTAGTATTTAGGTTTTTTAGGGTTAGGTTTAGTTTAGTTTAGGTTTAGGGTTTAGGGTTTAGAGTTTAGGGTTTATGATTAGTTTAGAGTTGTAGGTTTAGAGTTAGTTTTAGTTAATTTAGGTTTAGGGTTTAGTTTAGGTTTAGTTTTTAAAAGTAGTATTTAGGTTCTTTTAGTTTATTTAGTTTATTTTATTTTTTTATTTTATTTATTTTATTTTATTTAGTTTATTTTAGGTTTATTTATTTTAGTTTATTTTAGGTTTATTTGGTTTATGTTTATTTTTTAGTTTAGTTTTATTTTTTATTTTATTTTTTTAGGTTTAGGTTTTTTATTTTTTTATTTTAGGTTTAGGTTTAGGTTTTATTTTATATTTTAAGTTTAGTTTTATTTTAGGTTTATTTTTAGGTTTTATTTTAGTTTAGGTTTATTTTATTTTTAGTTTTATTTTATTTTTTATCATTTAGTTTTATTTTATTTTATTTTTTTTATTTAGGTTTATTTTATTTTTTTTGTTTAGTTTAGGTTTTTATTTATTTTATTTTAGTTTAGTTTTATTTTTTATTTTATTTTATTTTTAGGTTTAGGTTTATGTTTAAGTTTAGATTTATAGGTTTAGGTTTAGGTTGTAGTTTATGTTTTTATTTTATTATTTTATTATTTTATTTTATTTAGGTTTAAGTTTTTTTATTTATTTAATTTCTAGGTTTTATTTAGTTTAGGTTTAGGTTTTCAAGTGTTTAGGGTTTAGGGATGAGGGTTTAGGGTTTAGGGTTTTATGCTTTAGTTTAGGTTTGAGCATTAATTTTAGGGATTTATAGCATCAAAGGAATTTCCAAATAAGAATGGTCAAATGCACATATATGATTTTAGGGATTTAAATAAGGCATGTCCAAAGATGAATTTTCATTACCAATCCGAGGCGATGGTGGACATTGCCTCATCTCATCTTCTCTTTCATGGATGGCTCATCTAGATATAACTAAATAAAGATGGCCTGAAGATGAAAGAAACACTACTTTTTAGAACACCGAGTCATTGCTATAAGGTCATGCCTTTCAGCATGCTTTATCTGCTGAGCTATGACTCGAATCTTGAACTCATTCATCATCAAGTCGAGTGCTATCTTGATGATCTCATGGTCAAAAGTAGAGAGAAGGAAGACCATCTCCTCGACTTGTGAGTAGTTTTTGAATAGTTAAGACAATTTAACCTCAAAATGAACCACCTGAAGTGTGAATTCGGAGGAGCTTCAAGGAAATTTCTTGGGTTTGCTGTCCGACACTAGGGAATCGAAATAGATCGGGAGAAGATCAAGGAGATATTAAAAATGCTACCCCCTAAAAGTTTAACTCAACTCAAATTATTCCAAGGGAGGTTGGCATATCTAAGACGCTTTATATCCAACATATTGGAAAGATGTCAGCCATTCTCAACACTTGTCAAAATGGATGCTAAGTTCAACTGGAATAACAGGTATGAACATGCCTTCGAAGACATCAAGCATTACGATGATCGGTTCCAGAACCCTATCGCAAGTTCATACTTTTTTTGCGTTAGATGAGTCCTTTGGTGCTTTGTTGGCCAAAGTCAATGATGAAGGTAAGGAAAATGCACTATACTCTCATCTAATCCATACTAATTATCCACCCATTGAGAAGCATTGCCCTTTAGTCTTTGCATCCCAAAACCTACACCACTACATGCTTCCTCATAAGTGAACTTAATATCTAGGATCAATCCACTACATTATCTCATGAGATGACCGATGCTATTCAGATGATTGGCACGATGGTCCATGCCTCTCAGTTTGACATTTCCTTTTACCTGCATGAAAGGACAAGCACTAGCGGATTTCTTAGCGGACACCCACTTCCACCGACTCTCTGAGTGATGACTCTCAATGAACAAATCATGAACTTAGGGTATACTACCACTCTTTGGGAGATGTACTTTGATGGTGCATCTTCCTCTCAAAGAGGAGAAGAACCTTCTACTCCAAGAAAGGCGGTAGGAATAGATCTCTTAACTCGGACCATGATGTGAGATTTTCATATCATCTATCCAATCATAATGAGGCCAAATATGAGGCTCGATTCTTTGGTGCGGAGTTAGTATTCTAAGCATCCGAACATCAACATCTTGGGATTCTCATAGTTATCAACCAAATCGCTTGGGTCCTATAAGGTTATAAAGCCCAAGCTCCATCACTACCATAAGTACACCATGGAGTTGTTGGCCCAAATCTTAGAGGTTACTATTTATAAGATTCCTCGAGGAGAGAATCTTTGTATGTATATTTTAGCTTTCCATGGAGTTGCATGTGGGAGGATGAGTCCATATCAATAAAGGTCCAAAATAAACAAGTCATATCCCTTATTGATATTGAACTCATCAAAAAGTACTCTCTTGAAGGAAAGGTTGGCATTGCCAAGAAGGATGAGGAGTTAGATTGGAGGCAACCATTCATGGATTACCTAAATAAAGACAAACTACCTTAAGAGAAGTCCCAAGCCCATCAAATAAAGTAGAGAATACTTTCTATGCTCTTATGGATGGTGTCTTGTACTATCAGTCCTTTCATCATATGTGGTTACATTGTTTAGATAAGCATGAATCCCATAAGATTGTGATCCAGGTACACTCAGGATTATGTGGAGCCAACCAATGGTCCAAATGAAAGATCAAGAGACTAGGATACTATTGTCCATCGATGATCGAAGATTGCATGGATACAACTAGGTGATTCCACCAATGTCAAATACGCTATGTGGCCATTCAAGTGTTAGGGTGCCGACATAGTGATTGATCCTCCATCTTTCAAGGGTCATCGGTTCATCTTTTCTTCTTACTACTTTTCCAAATGAAACAATTTCAGAGCTCACCTTCGACATGTGCTCCATGTTTTAGGAACCATATCGTATATAGGTTCAGAGTGCCTCAATGAATTATATTTGATAATGGTACTACATTCAAGAGCACCAAGATCAACAACTTTTCAAAGATACACATATATTGGAATATTCTACCATCAACTATGGCAACGGCAGCAAAAGCCATTAAAAAACTCTCATCAAATACTAAAAGAAACTCATGTGCAAGGGCCATGAGTTAAAGCCTTGTGGGCCTACCACACCACATATAGAACTCCAACTCAGTCTACTCTTTTCTACTTAGTGCATGGGTATGAAGCCATTCTACCATTAGAAGTCCAACTCCCATCACTAAGGATAGTTGTGGGTAGCAAGATCACAACAAAGTAGAACATTATGTTATGGTTAGAAGATTTTGAAGGTTTGGAGGAGAGAAGCTTGCAAGCATGTCAAAATCTCAAGTTATACAAAGCTAATATAATTCAAGCTCACAACAAGTTGCTTCATCCCAGAGCTTTTTAAATAGAAGAGCATATTTTAGTTCTAAGGAGACTGATTGTTGCCCTTCGTAAGATGGGAGACAAGTTTGAACCCACATGGGAAGGTCCTTTTGCCATAGAGATGGCCTACCAAGGAGGATCTTATCAGCTTATTAATCATAAAGGTATGCTTCCAATCAATGGGCTACTTAAGAAATATTATAAATCATGTTTGAAAATAATTATCATCAATGAAATTCCATCTCAATTCAATCTCTTCCATGTTAAAATTATTCTTGTTTTTGAATTCACCATGATGTGTTTAGGGTAGGTGTAAGGAACCCAAGTAGCATCCTATCCTTCATCAACACAACACAAACATAAACTACAAATAAATATATAAAACAAACCCATATCTTTTATCTCAGGCTACTCTGAGTTGAGATAATGCCCCTAGCGGCACTCACTCAGTAGCTGCTCTAGGTCAGGATGACGTGCTACCCTACCTGTGTGTCACCCTAGTGGTCTTCTTGCTTTGGAGGATGCAAGTCTGCTTTCCTTCCTTACTTGGCCCCACACACCAGCGCTTGTTAGTTTGATAGGCCTTACTTGGCCGATAACCTACCTCATGTTTGCTTCATTTAAGAGGATGTGAGTTTTCTATGCTTTCTTCTTGGATTAGCCTTCGTGCACTGACTGGGTCAAGTATATTTAAGGTTTAGGATAAGTCCCCTAGCGGCTCCTTCCCTTTTGACTGCTTGAAGTATGGGTCCAGTCCTTCCTCGGGGCTCCCCGCTTAGTAGTCGCTCTAGGTTAAATAGCATTTGTCTCACCGATGATATACTATCTTGAACATCAGTTCCACTTGGAAAGTTATAAGCCTACAAGCTTTCTTTCTAGATTGATCATTGCACATGAGGGTTAGGTTGGTTGGTTCTCACTATCTTGTGGATACACAATAGGTTGGTTGGTTTTCACACCTTAGGATGCACCACTCATGGCAAATGTAAGTCTATGCTTTCTCCTTGAGTTAGCCACACCCTATAGGCTTACTTTTGGGGCTCGGATAACTCCCCTAGCACCTCCCACAGGCACTATATTTGGATCATTTCCTTTGCGACCCCATTTAGACACTACTCAAGTTAGTATCAAATTAGATAGTTTCCATTTTCTAGCAACCACCCCTATGGTTGGAGAATCTATCCTATGGATGTGCAAATTCTCCCTTGGTTTAATAAATCTGAGATAGGTCAATGCTGACATACCTCCTTCTCAATGCCACAGCGGTCCACATAAACATATAAATAAAATATAAATTCACTTGTGAATTAGGAGGACACCCATAGTGGTACCTTTTCCCATGAAAATGTCTTATTTTTAGGACAGTGTCACGAAAACTCCCTATAAGAATCACTTGACTACTCTTGAGTTGATATAAGTCCATAACAACATTCACTCTAGTTGCCCCTAAGTTGGGTTCAATTTGTTGTGCTACCAAAGGTCACCCAGGTTGTTCCCTACTTTAGAAGATGTAAGTGCCTTCTTCTAGCAACGTTGCACCAAAAAAGCAACCCTTAGGTTGGCTAGCTCTACCCAGGGCAGTAGACTATCCCTTTGGATTTTATAAATTTGAGATAGGACAAGTCGATATGGCCCCTTCTCTGGGTCCATCACACATCATCCTGGTTCATAAATTAAATCTATCAAATTTGATCGAGCTCACATTCCCAGCGGATATGCCCTCAATTTGAAATCAAACCATATTAAAAAATATGAAATTAAGATAAAATTAATCTTGATTACTTTTGAGTTGACATAAGTCCCCAACGGCATTCACTAAGTAGTCACTTTAGGTCAAGTTCAATTTGTGCATCCAGTCACCTAGCGGTTGTTCCTCACTTTGGAAGATGTAAGTCTACTATGCCTTCTTCTTAGCATAGTTGTTGCACATTGAAAGGCAACCCCTTTAGGTTGGGTAGCTCTACCCAAAACTATCCCTTTGGATTTGTAAACGAGGTAGGTAGCATAACCCCTTCTCTGGGTCCATCATGCAGACGGGGATACATTAACAGATTAAATTAAACCCAATCGATTTTCCCTGGAGTTAAATCACACCCTTCTCCCCAATGTAGCCCAAAATCATATAAACAAGTCAAAACAAACAAATCAAATTCAAAACCAACCTCAATGGAGCCAAATTAAACAACTCCCAGTAGAGCCTAAATCAAAGAAATCCAACCAAACTCTTATCTAGTGGATACATCCCCAAAAATCTGAAATCAAACTCAAATCCCAATCCCGGATAGCACGAACTACTTCCCTAGTGGAAGGTTCATATACCGATCCCCGAACTCGAGCCCATATCTCTAGCGAGATATGCCTCCACATCAATTAAAATAAAACAAATTAAGTTGATTGATCTTAATCCGGAATTATAAATTCTTATCCCCAATAGATCTTCTTATCCCTAGCATTCTTCTTCTATGCCGACATAGACCCCTCACATGTCATGTCCAATGTATGTTTGATCCCCTAGCGGATCTCCCTCCATATCCTTAACATGGAATTCTCATCAAATCTTATTTCTAATCTTTTGCAGACCTTTAATACATCAACCAAAAGCTAATCAACATTTTATGATTTGTGATGGTGCAAGATCAAACTAAGTATACAATATCATACTAAACATATTATAGTGTGAATTAACACACATATTATATTATAATATATGATGTTATATTATAATTTGCTATAATAAAATATATTGTCTAACATTACACCTCTTTAGAATCACTTAAAAGGGACAAATTACAAAATTTTCTCAAAATATGAATAATGTTCATTTTGGATGTAACATTGTTATTTTTTATAAATACATGGAAAATAGCATAATTTTGGTGTTGCTTCATGGTGTGTGCCATGAATTTGGCCAAATCTTTCCATCTCAACCTTCAAATTAACATTTTTGTGAGTTTTGACCCAATGTATTATAACAAAAGTAAAACATACTAAAATATAATAACATTTAGTAACACACCACCAAATTCATATATATGTGAAGTTATATTATTATGTACATTATATTTTAATATGCTTTCATATAATATATTATCTCACATTACACCTTAAAATGAATCACTTTAAAGCAAAAAATCTATAAAATTTGGTTGAAAATTGAACATTTATTTTGTATGCAAAAATTCCATTCTTTTGATTAAATGACACACCATAGCACACCCCCAATGATGTTCCCTAAAGCTTACCTTAAATTTAAGCAAATCCCATCATCTTAGTGTATAAATCAGTATTTTTATAAATTATACCAGTACAAACTCTACTACATCATACTATAACAAACAAAAATATGCTATTCAACAAGTAGTAATACACAGTAGCATGCTATAATGCATGATGCTATGTTATGACATACTATATTATAATACAATATAACATATTATATTATATTATATTGCATATCATATCACATGAGGGATTGCTTAAGATAAAAGTTATAAAATTAGTCTAATAATAAAAACTATATATTTTAGTCATATCACTTACATATTTTGAATTTAAATAATATATTATGATGCCATGCTCTACCTATTATGAATTTGGCCAAATTCCACCATTTTAAAGTCTAAATCAACATTTTTATAAATAATGCTAGTGTAGGCTCGACAGCATGATTGTAAAATACTAAAAGAATTTAAAATGCATAGAAAATATATTATGATATATGAGGCTATACTATGCTAGAACATATAATATTTATTTTGAACATAAATATTACTTTTTTAGACTATGTGGCGTAGCACACCTTTGGTACTACAACCTAATTCTCACTTCAAATTTAACAATTTCATCATCGATTTATTAAATAAGTATTTTTATGATTTATATTAATAAATACTATAACAATACCATAATATAAAAATATTTCAAAACATCTTATAACATCCAAAAACACATCACTACATGCTCAAATATATGATGCTACATTATACTATAATATATGGTATTATAATATGATTTAGGGTTAGGGTTTAGGGCATTCAAATCTCTAATAGTCAAAGGAAGACATTTTCATTAGCTACCATAACTATGTTAGGATTAGGTCATTCTTTAGATCTACTCCTAAAGACATCTTTATTCAAAGTTTAGGGTATAGGGTTTAGGGTTAGGGTTTAGGGTTAGTTTAGGGTTTAGGGTTAGTTTAGGGTTTAGGGTTAGATTAGGGTTTAAGGTTTAGGGTTTAGGGTTTAGGGTTGTAGGTTTTATGGTTTAGGCTTTATGGTTTTAGGGTTAAAGGTTTTAGGTTTAGGGTTTTAGGGTTTAGGATTTAAGGTTTAGGGTTTAGGGTTTACAATTTAGGTTTAAGTTTAGGGTTTAGGGTTTAGGGTTTAGTGTTTAGGGTTTAGGGTTTAGGGTTTAAGGTTTAGGGTTTAGGTTTTAAGTTTTGGGTTTAAGTTATTGTTTAGGGTTTAGGGTTTAAGGTTTTTTTTAATAGGGAGCAAATACAAATTCAATATTTCTTCTTTTCAATTTCATCAACCAAGTAGCACCAAGTTTCTAAGACATAGCGCATGACATAGATAAATGAGCACCCATAGATCAAATAAAACCCTTGATAAATAGAACTGTCTCTATAAGAACAGTTCCATATCAATCAGTTCCCATCTCGGTTCCTATCTCCACCCTCTCAGTGTAGGATCCACCATCATATCCCTGATCTCTCCCTCCCCACCACCATGGTTGTAACCTCCTCACTCCTCCCACCTCCACCACCACTACTCGACCACACCTATATCCACCGGTATCTCCCCCCCCCACCACTACGATAACCTCTGCCTTCACCTCCACTAGATCTAGGCCTAGTTGATGGTGATGTTTCTACCAAAGGTTCTCCCATTCTTAGGGTTTAGGTTTTAGGGTTTAGGTTTAGGTTAGGATTTAGGGTTTTTTTTAAAGTAAATAAGTAGGTTTTAGTTTATTTAGTTTATTATGTTTACTTTTTTATTTATTTGAGTTTATTTTATTTTTATTTTTATTTTGATTTATTTTTTATTTTATTTAGTTTGTTTATTTATTTTAGGTTTATTTATTTTTTTAGGTTTTTTATTTTAGTTTATTTTTAGGTTTATGTTTTGTTTTTTTAGTTGAGTTTTATTTTATTTTATTTTTAGGTTTAGTTTTAGTTTTATTTTAGGTTTAGGTTTAGGTTTATTTTATTTTATTTTTTTAGGTTTAGGTTTTAGGTTTTATTTTAGGTTTATTTTTAAGTTTATTTTTAGTTTTGCTTTATGTTTATTTTTAGTTTATTTTATTTTATTAAATTTAGGTTAAGATTTAGGTTTAGGTTTTATTTATCATAGTTTAGATTACTTTAGTTGATGTTTAGGTCTATTTCATTTTATTTATTTTATTTTTATTTTAAGTTTAGGTTTGTTTAGTGTAGGGTTTAGGTTTATTTTTTTTATTTATTTATTTTTTTATTTTTTGGTTTACTTTTTTAGGTTTAGATTTTTATTTACTTTAAATTTTATTCTATTTTAGGTTTATATTATACTTATTTTATGTTTAGTTTTTATTTTATTTAGGTTTTTTATTGTTAATTTTATTTTATTTTCTTAGTTTAGTATAGGTTTTTATTTATTTTATTTTAGTTTTCTTTTATTTTTAATTTTATTTTATTTTTTGGTTTAGGTTTAGGTTTTAGATTTTTATTTTATTTTATTTATTTTATTTCATTTAGGTTTAGGTTTATTTATTTATTTTATTATTAGAATCTTTTTTAGTTAAGGTTTAATTTTCGGGTTTTTTTTTAGGTTTAGGGTTATGGGTTTATAGTTTAGGTTTAGGGAGTTTAGGGTTTTAAGTTTAGGGTTTTAGGGTTTAGGTTTTAGTTAGGGTTTTAGGGTTAGGTTTAGGGTTTTATTTAGCTTTAGGGTTTTTTGAGGTTTAGGGTTTAGGTTTAGGTTAATTAGGTTTAGTTGGTTTAGTGTTGAGTTTAAGTTTAGGGTTAATTAGGTTTAAGGTTTAGGTTTAGGGTTTAGGGTTTAGGGTTTATAGTTTAGGGTTAGGTTTAGGGTTTAGGTTTAGGGTTTAGGTTTTAGGTTTAGGTTAGGGTTTTAGGGTTTATTTTTTGGATGTAGTTTAGGTTTATTTTAGTTTAAGTTTCTTTTAGGTTTAGGGGGTTTAGTTTCTTTTAATTTAATTTTTTTTTATTTATATTTTATTTAGGTTTATTTATTTTTTTAATTTTTTATTTTAGTTTAATTTTATTTTTTTATTTATTTAGGTTTAGGATTTTATTTTAGTTTAGGTTTAGGTTTATTTATTTTATTTATTTTAGGTTTAGTGTTTTATTTTATTTTTTAGGTTTTTATTTATTTTTAGGTTTAGGTTTTTATTTAGTTTATATTTATTTTATTTTTGGTTTATTTTATTTTATTTTACATTTAGTTTTTTATTTTTTAGGTTTATTTTATTTTTAGTTAAATTTAAGTTTTTTTTATTTATTTTATTTTATTTTTTATATTTTATGTTTAGGTTTAGGTTTAGGTTTTAGTTTTAGTTTAGGCTTTCATTTTATTTTATTTTTTATTTTATTTAGCTTTATGTTTTATTTATTTTAACATTTTTTAGTTTAGGCTTAGGTTTTTTGGTTTTTAAGTTTTTAGGTTTTAGGGTTTAGGGTTTAGGGTTTAGGGTTTAGGGTTTAGGGTTTTTGGCTTTAGGGTTTAGGGTTTATGGTTTAGGGTTTAGAGTTTTAGGGTTTAGGGTGTAAGGTTTAGGGTTTAGGGTTTAGGGTTTAGGGTTTTAAGGTTTAGAGTTGGGGGTTTAGGGTTTAGGGTTGTAGGTTTAGGTTTCAGGGTTTAGGGTTTAGGGTTAATTTTAGGGTTTAGGGTTTGGCTATTTTTTTCCTTAAATTAAGTAAACCCATAAGTTTAGGTTTATTTTTTATTTATTATAGTTTATTTTATTTTTTATTTTTATTTAGTTAGTTTATTTATTTTTGGTTTACTTATTTTTGTTTAGGGTTTTTTTTAGTTTTTATTTAGGTTTAAGTTTATGTTTAGTTTTTAGTTTAATTTTACTTTTATTTTATTTTATAGGTTTAGGTATTGTTTTTTATTTTTATTTTTATGTTTATACTTTTATTTTATTTTTTTAGTTTGAGGTTTAAGGTTTTTATTTTAGGTTTTACTTTTTAATTTAGGTTTAGGTTTATTTTTAGTTTATTTTAATTTATTTTTGGTTTAGGTTTAGGTTTAAGTTTAGTTTATTTTAGGTTTAGGTTTAATTTATTTTAATTTAGTTTATTTTAGTTTAGGTTTAGGTTTATTTTATTTTATTTTAGGTTTAGGTTTATTTTTTTTTATAATTTAGGGTTTAGGTTTATTTTATTTATGTGGTTTCATTTTATTTTAGGTTTATTTTTTTATTTAGTTTTTTATTTATTTTATTTTATTTAGGTTTTTTTACTTTTTTTTTAGTTTAGTTAGTTAGGTTTTTATTTATTTTTTAGTTTAGTTTTATTTTATATTTTATTTTATTAGGTTTAGGTTTAGATTAGGTTTAAGTTTAGGTTTTAGTTTTGGTTTTATTTATATTATTATCTTATTTTATTTTGGTTTAGTTTTATTTTTTATTTTAGGTTTTATTTAGTTTAGGTTTAGGTTTTAGCTTTTAGGGTTTAGGGTTTTGGTTTAGTTGAGGGTTTAGGGTTTAGGGTTTAGGTTGAGTTGAAGGTTTAGGGTTTAGGGTTTAGGGTTTATGGTGTGGGGTTTAAGCTTTAAAGTATAGGGTTTAGGGTTTAGGGTTTAGGTTTTAGGTTTTGGGGTTTAGGATTTAAGTTTAGGGTTTTAGGGTTTAGGGTTTAAGGTGTAGGGTTTTTAGGTTTAGGATTTAGGGTTTAGTGTTTAGGTTTTTGTTTTGGGGTTCAGGTTTTAGTTTAGGGTTTAGAGTTTTATTTTTTTTAACAAAGAGCAAATTCAAATTCAACACTTCTTTTCAATTTCATCAACCAAGTAACACACCAAGTTTTCTAATACACGAGCTACGACATAGATGTAAAGTGAGCTTGCATGGAGCAAATCAAAATTCCTAGATAACTACCTCGACCATTATTTAGTTTCTCTAGTTCCCATTAGAACCACCTCGGCCTCTCGAGTAGCGTGATCCACCATCATATCCTTGATCTCTCCCTCCGCAACCAGCACGGCCATAACCTCCATCACTCCTTTGGTCTCCTTGACCACCACTGCTCCGACCACCTCCTTCATATCCACCATCACCTCCAGATCCCCCACCATCATTGCAATGACCGTCACCACCCGTGCCTCACCAGATCTAAGCACAGTTTGATGATGTTCCTGTCTTCAAGGTTCTATCGATTCTTAGGGTTTAGGCTTATTAGTTTTTAGGGTTTAAGTTTATTTTTTAATTTATTTAGTTACATTTGGTTTAGGTATAGGGGTTGGGGTTTAGGGTTAGGGTTTAAGGTTTAGGTTTAGGTTTAGTTTAGTTTAGGTTTAAGGTTTAGGTTTGGAGTTTAAGTTTAGGGTTTAGGTTTTAGTTTAGGTATAGGGTTTAGTTTAGGTTTAGGTTTTGGTTTAGTGTTTAAACTTTTAGGGTATTAGGGTTAGGTTAGAGTTTAGGGTTAGTTTATTTAGGGAGGTTTATTTATAGTTTTAGGTTTAGTTTAGGATTAGGGTTTATTTATAGTTTAGTTTAGGGTTTAGGTTTAAGGTTTAGGGTTTTAGTTTTAGGTTTAGGTTTAGTGTTTAGGGTTGGTTTAGGGTTTAAGGTTTAGGGATTAGGATTTTGGGTTTAGGGTTTAGGTTTTTTTTTTTTAAATTAAGTAAATTGGTAGGTTTAAGTTTATTTAATTTATGTAATTAATTTTTTTTTATTTTAGTTTATTTTATTTTTTATTTTAATTTAGGTTTATTTTTTATTTTTATTTAGTTTAGTTTTTTTATTTTAGGTTTATTTATTTCAATTTATGTTTTTTATTTTAGTTTTTTTTTGGTTTAGGATTAGGTTTATGTTTATTTTTTTTAGTTTTGTTTTATTTTAATTTTATTTTTAGGTTTAGGTTTCAATTTTTATTTTATTTTTTTATGTTTAGGTTTTAGGTTTTTGTTTTAGGTTTATTTATAGGTTTTAGTTTTTAGTTTAGGTTTAAGTTTCTTTTTAGTTTATTTTATTTTTATTTTGTTTATTTTAGATTTAGGTTTATTTTTAGATTAGGGTTTAGGTTTTATTTTTTATTAATTTTTAGGTTTAGGTTCTTAGTTAGTTTTTATTTTATTTTATTTTATTTTTTTATTTATTTTATTTTAGTTAGGCTTTTTATTTTTAGATTTATTTTATTTTTAGTTTAATTTAGGCTTTTATTTATTTTATTTTAGTTTAGTTTTTATTTTTTATTTTCTTCTTATTTTTTCATTTAGGTTTAGGATTTTATTTTATTTTATTTTTTATTTTATTTAGGTTTAAGTTTTTTTTGTTTTTTTTATTTTTAGGTTTTATTTAGTTTAGGTTTAGGTTTTTAGGTTTTTAGGGTTTAAGATTTTGGGTTTTGGGTTGAGGTTTAGGGTTTAGGGTTAGGGTTGTAGGTTTTAGGGTTTAGGGTTTAGGGTTCTAGATTTTAAGGATTAAGGTTAAGGGTTTACGGTTTAATGTTTTAGGGTTCAGGGTTCAGGGTTTAGGGTTTAGGGTTTAGGGTTTAGGATTTTTTCTAGGGAAATTCTATTGTCACAACAAAAGTACAGAGGGGTAATTCTAGCTAATGCTCAAGACAATAAATCCTAAAGAGATAAACCCCCTAACTATTACAATAATGAAGGAAAGAAAGCAAATGAGAAACCAAAAAATGAATAGCAAAAAATCCATGTGAACAACTTCATTTGGTCAGTCTGATACCAACAAGATCCACCTGCAAGACTCTCCCAACCTATAAAAGAACTCTGCAACATACTTTTGAAAGGATGAACCATAAAATGTAAGGGCAAATAAAAAGAGTATAGTAAAGAAAAGGCTTAGGCTCAATTACATCATCTCATTGAGCAACTATATATAACCAAAACTTCAGAAGGGTTACAAAGCCATAGCTAGCATACCTCATGTAGCCCATCATCCAAAGTCAGTCATCCACAAGGCTACAAAATCCTTCCAAACATAACAACAACCACCAAACCACTAGAACAACCAAGCCCAATAAGGCGGTAATCAACCAACCATCGGGATAGCGACAATATAGTAAGAGCACCACCAAAGCCATCACCAAAAAGGAGTAAGAAAAAAAAAGGAAGAAGTATCATGATAGGGGTAACAACACAAACCAAAGAAAAATAAGAGCAAAAAGGAAAAACACAAGTGCTCATATCCTCCACCAACAAAGAAGAAAAAAGAGCCAATGAAAACACCAATCTTAAGGCAAAGGGTGGGGCCATAAGAAAAGTGTCGGTTTGTAGCCAAGAGAGAAAAAACAAAGTAGGAGGAAATGTGAAATATAGGCCACAGAAAGAACACTAGCAAGTTCCAAGAACAATCACCAAAGGAGTAAGAAAAATTGGCTAAAATAGCCACCCCTCTAAACAACCCAGTTAGCCAATACAACCAACCAAACTAGCCAGCAAACATATCCTCCTAGCCAACCACCATAGCAGTAGATGACCCAAGTCCGGGTAAATACCAACATCAGTCATCATTCCAAAATCACCCAAGATAGCCAAGGAAAGGGTGGAAGAAAATAGTAGACACCAAACCCAATGAAGGCTAAGGAAATTCTTATCCAGGTAAGTAGAACAACCAGCCAAAGATAAAAATGGTATAAAGCCCAAAAAGATAGACTATAATACAACCAACATGAACAATAAAAATAAATGCACCAAACCGACACCGAGGCCAACTACTACACCATAAAATAGCCTTCAAGCCAATCCAACAATAACAACACATTGTAATAGCCAAGGAAGGCTAATCATAGGAGGTCAATACCATAACCAAAAGAAATAAAACAAATTATACCAACCACCAAGCCTAGTCAACATAGAAGAAAATAATAACCAACAATAACCTCCACCATGCCAAAATCAATCAGGAGATAAAACACCTACGAGATCAGGTCATAATGAAAATGAAAAAAATTACCAAAAATAGCTAATGAAAACCACCTGTCAAAAAAACCACAATAGCGGATCAAACTTAGGTATGTTATGGCGGAACCTAGAAAGGAATAGCGCATCTGAGAGGAGGATATTATTTTTAGATTTTTTGTTTACTTTTAGGTTAGGCCAATAGTAAGAGATCAAAAACATTTAGGGTTTTTAGGTTTAGTTTAGATTTCATTGAATTTTAATTTAGGTATTTATAGTTTATTTATAGTTTCAAAGTTTGGTTGTTTTGTTTTAGTTTTTAGTTTAGGTTTTTTTGGATGTTTAGTTTAGGTTTAGGTTTAGGTTTAGGGTTTTGGTTTAGGGTTTTGTTTATTTTAGGTTTTTTTTTTTAGGTTTAGGGTTTAAATTAGGTTTTTAGTTTAGGTTGGTTTATGTTGTAGTTTAGGTTTAGTTTTGGGTTTAGGTTAGTTTAGTTTTTAGTTTAGGGTTTGGTTTTAATAAAATTAAGTTAGGTTTAGGTTTATTTAATTATTTATTATTTTAGTTTATTTATTTATTATTTTGATTTAGGTTTATTTTTATTTTTTAGTTTTTTCTTTATTTTAGGTATATTTATTTTAGTTTAGGTTTGTTATTTTAATTTATTTTTTAGGTTTAGGTTTATGTTTAAGTTTTTTTTTTAGTTTAGTTTTATTTTTATTTTATTGATTAGGCTTAGCTTTTATTTTTTATTTTTATGTTTAGGTTTAGTTTTCTATTTTATTTTTTTGGGTCTATATTTTAGGTTTTTATTTTAGGTTTATTTTTAGGTTTTATTTCTTAGTTTATGTTTAGGTTTATTTTTAGTTTATTTTAGTTTATTTAGTTTATGTTTAGGTTTATATTTAGTTTATTTTAGGTTTAGGTTTAGGTTTTATTTATTTTAGTTTAGTTTATTTTTTTAGTTTAGGTTTAGGTTTATTTTATTTTATTTTAGGTTTAGTTAGGTTTAGGTTTATTTTTTTGTATATATATTTTAGTTTTATTTTAAAGTTTATTTTTTTGGTTAGGTTTTATTTAACTTTTATTTAGGTTTATTTTATTTTTATTTAGTTTTATTTTATTTAGGTTTTATTCTTAGGTTTATTTTATTATTATTTAGTATAAGTTTTTATTTATTTTATTTTAGTTTATTTTTATTAGTTTATTTTATTTTATTTTTAGGTTTAGTTTCTAATTTAGGTTTTTATTTTATTTTATTTTATGATTTTATTTTATTTATGTTTTGGTTCTTATTTCATTATTTTATTTTTTAGGTTTTATTTTGTTTAGGTTTTTAGGGTTTAGGGTTTAAGGTTTAGAGTTTTAGGGTTTATGGTTTTAGGATTTAGGGTTTTGGGTTAGGGTTTAGGGTTTAGGATTTAGTGTTTAGGCTTTAGGGTTTAGGGTTTTTAGGGTTTAGGGTTTAGGGTTTAGTGTTAGCTTAGGATTTAGGGTTAGGGTTTAGGGTTTAGTTGACCAATTGAAGTTGATTGTAGGCTTTGGTTTTAATTATTTAGGATTTAGTTTTATTCTAGCCAACTTGAACCTTTAGGTTAATTTGAGCTAAGTAGGTCAATTGAGTTCAATTAGGTCCAATCATGGCTTTGGTCAAGTTTAATAATCAATTTGGAATGAACTTGAGCTATTAGTTGCAATCAATTTGGTTTATATTTTGATTTTAATTTAGTCTTTTAGGTCAATTTGGACCAACTTAGGTCAAGAGGGGCAATTGGGTTGGTTTGACTCAATTGAAGGTCAAGTCATATTTAAATATTGATTTTAATTTTTAGTATGAATCATTAGTTTAAAGGGATTTGGCTTAGGTTGCAACTTGGCTAGGTTATGTTCATATGGGTTAAGGGGTTGACTTGGTTAAATGACTAAGTTGACTTGGTTTGACCTAATTTATGATAATTGATCAACTAGGGTGATCAACAAGATGATGGAGGTTTTGATAGACTTATTCAATCCAATTTAGTAGGATTAGAACTTGGCTCAAATAGGTCAAATTGGCCACTTTGGCTCAAGTGGACCAATTGGGTTTAATTGGCTTGATTTTGGGTTAAGTTTGATTTAGTTGAGTTTATTTATGGATTTGGGATTGATATACAAATTCAATAGCAATTGGCTTAGGTTCAAATGGGTTTTAGTTCATTTGAACATTTCAAGTCAAAAGGGTTAAGTTGGGTTTGACTTGGGTTAATTTTGGTTTAATGATTGTATATTTCATTTATATTTGTGAATATGATTGAAGGTAGAATGATCAATGAGAAAATCAATTGAATTTGGGTTTTAAAGAAGGAATTTTGCTAAGTCCATGGAGTTGGGTCATGTGGCTTGGTTTGGATTTTTGGTTTGATTTAGTTTGGTGATTTAAATGTATATTTCATTTAAATTTATGAAGATGATTGAAAATATGATTGATTTGTGAAAATCAATTGAGTTTGACTTGGATTAAGATTTGGCTAAGTCCATGGGATAGGTCATATGGCTTAGGAAGGGTTTTGATTTAATTTGATTTAGTTTGATTTGGTTTTGATCATTTGAATGTAAATTTGATTTTTATTTAGAAAGATGATTGAAGATATAAATTGATTATGAAAATGAATTGATTTTGGATTGATTTGGATTAAGATTTGGCTAAGTCCATGGGATAAGTCATATGGCTTAGGAAAGGTTTCAAGTTTGGATTTGATCATGGGCTTCAATCATTTGGTTTTAGAATTTGGCTTTGGATTTGGATTTGAATTTAATGTTTGAATTGAACATGAGGTGAACATGGATTGGATTTAGGTTGTAGGTTAGGTGGATTATCCTAATCCCTAAGGCATAAACTAATCTTATGGTTAACTCTTCTAAGTCTTTAGGCTTGGGGTAAGTGTTTACCTAATTGTTAGAAGTGTCTTATGACTAGGAAAGTCTTAGTGTCTAGAAGACTCTTAAGTCTAAGATGGGAAGATTGAATCCGCACTCCAAAAGTGATCTTAGGCTCCATAGTGTTGCTCTTGGAGATAGATGATTGGAAGACTAAAGCCAAGTTTCACAAATATGACTGGATACATCTTTCAAAGCTTTGCTTGGGAGACCATGGATACATGAGAACAACATATTTCCATCCTCTCCACATCAGTGTATGAAGTTTGTGAGAGGTGGGATCGTCTACTATGTCAAAGGAGATCTCTCTCAAAATCAACAAGCCTATTCTGACGAACTTGGCCAAAGTTTAAAAATTTTAAAAAAAAAAGAAAAAGAGAAAGAAAGAGAAAAAAGAAAAAGGAAAAGAAAATAAAAGGGAGCCAAAATAGACTTCGAGGAGGAAGTGGAGCATGACATTAGATTCCACCCATCGTTCGTCACTCCATTGAACATATGGGTAGGGCGACTGACCTCCACTAGGAGGAAGAGGAGGTTGAGGTAGGGTGGAAAACCTCATTGGCCACCCAATAGAAGATATGTCCCAACTTCAAAGTACACCATCCATATAGACTTAAAATCTAGTTCATAGGATGAGTCTTATATGGTTTTACCATGACTCTTGTAGATTTTCTTAGAGGTGACACTTGAGCCAAATAGCAATGAAGACTGAGCTCCAAAGAAAAGCATAAGTGTATCCAATTTTATATGTGAAATAGTTAGGCATCAGTTGGGAACCTTAGCCCTAACCCCACTTGCCTCTCAAAAAGCTAAGGGTTTGATAGTTAAGGAAGCCCCTAGGTCATCCATAGGTGTGAGGACTCATTGGTTCTTTCTAGAAGCATAATCCTCAAGTCAAGAAGTTGATGTAAAACTTAAGGATGATTCATATAAAGATTTAATAGAATTACTTTTTGATTGGTACTTGCCTTGTGTTCATAATTTAGCAAAGAAAGGGTTAATCCACATAAATTAATCAAAAGCAGGTAAGACTACTTTGAAAGAATATGGAAGAACAAATGCAAAAGCTCTTCAAACTAGGACTAGATTGGTATAGGTCCAATCGATGATGACGATTACTGCTTAGTCATCACCAATCATTTGAAATATGGCAGGCTCTTTTGAAATCACATTAAATCATATGAGGAGTTGTTCTTAGAAACTTTAGATGATCCAAATGATTTTGAAGTTAAAGATGCACCACCAGAGTTTGAAGAAGAGATCAAGTCAACCGTCAATGAGCTCAAGGAAATTAACTTAGGAAATAAAGAAGATCCATGCCTTACATACATTAGTTCTTTGTTGAATGAATTGAAACTAATGACTTAGTTAGAGTATTGCCTGAGTTTGAGGACTACTTTGCATGGAGTTTTGAAGAGATGTCTAGATTGGCTCCTGACATAGTGGTCCATAAAGTAGTAATAGAGCTTACTGTTAACCCTATCAAGCAAGCTCCTAGATTAGAATTGAACAACAGGTCATTTTAAAGTCAAGATCGATGCTAGCTTCATCCGGAAGAAAATACCCTACAGGTTGTGACACCATCCTAGTTAAGAAAAAGAATTATTAAATTTACATATGCATCAATTTTAAGAATTTAAATAAGGCATGCCCAAAAGATGATGTTCCACTACAAATCCTAGAGCTCCTGGTGGACATTGCCTCATCTCATGCAGTATTCTCTTTAATGGATGGCTCATCTGGATATAACCAAATAAAGATGGCCCCTAAAGATGAAAGAAACCTTGCTTTTAGAACCCCAATCGAAATCCATTGCTATAAAGTCATGCCTTCCAATCATAGAAATGCTAGTGCTATATACCAGTAGGCTATGACTTGAATCTTCGATGAACTCATTCATCATTAAGTCGAGTGCTATGTTGATGATCTCATGCTCAAAAGTAGAAAAAAGGAAGACTATCTCTTTGACTTGAGAGTAGTTTTCAAATAGTTAAAACAATTTAACCTCAAAATAAACCCCCTGAATTGTGCATTTAGAATAGCTTCAGGGAAATTCCTTGGGTTTGTTGTCCGACATCAATGAATCATAATCGATTTAGAGAAGATCAAGGCGATAATAAAAATGCCACCCCCTAAAAGTTTGACTCAACTCTGATCATTCTAAGGGCAGTTGGCATATCTAACAAGCTTTATAACCAACCTATCGGGAAGACCATTCTCAGCACTTATCAAAAAGGATATCAAGTTAAAGTAGCATGACAAGTATGAGCATATCTTTGAAGACATCAAGCATTACTTGATGACACCGCTAGTTCTAGCAGCCCATATTTCGGTCAAGCCACTCATACTTTACACTGTTGTGTTAGATGACTCCCTTTATGCTTTATTATCCCAAGCCAATGATGAAGAGAAGGAAAATACACTCTACTACCTCAGCCATCATCTAATCCCTACTGAGGCTAATTATCCACCCATTAAGAAGCATTTCCTAGCTTTAATCTTTGCATCCCAAAAGCTACACCACTACATGCTTCCTCATATGGTGAACTTAATCTCTGGGATCAATCCACTATAGTATCTCATGATATGGATGATGCAATCTAGACGGTTGAAATGATGGTCCATGATCTCTGCTTTGACATTTCATACCCCTCCATGCGTGAAAGGACAAGCACTAAGATTTCTTAGCAACACACACTTCCCTACTCTTCTTAGATGATCTCCCGATGTACAAATTATGAACTTAGGGGATACTAGCATTCACTGCTAGGAGGTATACTTTGATGGTGAGCCTTCCTCTCAAAGAGGAGAAGAACCATAATCTATTATTCCAGGAAAGGAAGGGGTAGGAATAGTTTTCTAAACTCTAGTCCACGATGTGATGAGATTCTAATATCATCTGTCCAATCTTTGAACCAACAACGAAGCCAAATATGAGGCTCTAATTACGGGCCGAGTTAGCTTACTTTATCAGAACATCAACATCTTTGTAGATTCTCAGCTAGTTATCAACCAAATCATTGGGTCCTATTATGTTATGAAGCCAAGATCCATCACTACCACTAGTACACCATAGAGTTATTGCCCCAAATTTTAGAGGTTTCCATTTTATAAGAATCCTTGAGGAGAGAACATAATAGCATATGCTTTAGCCAAGTTTTCCAAGGAGTTGTCATGTCTGAAGGATGAGTCGTTATCAATAAAGATCCAATATAGACAAGTCTTATCCCTTATTGATATTGAACTCATCAAAAAGTACTATCTTGAAGGGAAGGTTTCCATTCCAAAGAAGGACGAGGAGTTAGATTGGAGGCAATCATTCATGTATTACCTAAATAAAGGCAAACTACCTAAAGAGAAGTCCCAAGCCTATCAAATGAAATAGAGAGCACTTTTTTACACTATTGTGGATTGTGTCTTATACCGGTGGTCTTTTGATCATATGTGGTTAAGTTATTTAAGACAAACACATACAATCATGATGGTACACTTAGATTATTTGAGCCAACCAAGCTAGCAGATGAAAGCCAAGATCAAGGAGACTAGCTTACGTCATCGATGATCAAAGATTGCATGGATACTGACTAGGCGATGCCACAATATCAAATACGGTGTGGTCCTACACGACCCAACATTCTACATCCTACATTGGCCTCATGGCCATTCAGTGTTGGGGTACCAACATGGGTGATTTCTCCTTCTTCAAGGTCATCGATTCATCTTAGGCTAGTGACTACTTTTCTAAATGGGCAAGGTGATTCGCAAAGAGGTCAGAGCATGTGCTCCAATTTTTTTAGGAACCATATGTATATAGGTTGAGTGCCTCGATGAATTATATATCTAATAATGGTACTCATTCAAGAAGATCAACAACTTTGCTTGGAATCAACATAGATTGGAGATATTCTACCATCAACTACCCGAGGGCTTAGCAAAAGCCATAAAAAACTCTCATCAAAATACTAAAGAAAACACACGACAATAAAAGTGATAGTGGCATGAAGTTAGTTGAAGCCTTGTGGGCCTACCACATATAGAACTCCAACAGTCTTTCTTGAAGTTGTTACCATTATAAATCCAACTCCATCACTAAGGATGGTGTGGGTAGTAAGATCACAATAGAGCGAGAATGCCAAGCTTCGGTTAGAAGAGCTCAAGGTTTGGAGGAGAGGCGGCTTGCGGTCATGCTAAAAGCTCAGTTGTACAAAGCTAAAATGATTCAAGCTCACAAAGTTGGTCCATGCTAGAGTTTTTCAAGTAGGAGCGCTTATTTTAGTTATGAGGAGATCAATTGTTTCCCTTCATAAGATGGGAGGCATATTTGAACCCACTTGGGAATGCCCTTCTGCCATTGAGAAGGCCTACCAAGGATGATCTTATCAGCTTATTAATCATAAGGGAGAGCGTACAATGTTTCCAATGAATAGACTCTACTTAAAGAAATATTATAAATCATGTTTGAAAATAATTATTATCAATGAAAATTACATTTCAAATCAATCTCTTCCATGTTGAAAGTATTCTTGTTTGCAAATTTGACATGATGTGTTTATGGTAGGTGTAAAGAACCCGAACAGTGTCCTATCCTTCATCGACATAAGACAAACACAAATTACAAACAAACATATAAAATAAACATATATCTTTTATCTCGGGCTACTCTGAGTTGAGAGATCTTGTGGCACTCACTGATTCTTTCTCTAGTCAGACATGCTACCACGTGTGTCACCCTAGTGGTCTTTTTGCTTTGGATGATGTAAGTCTACTATGCTTTCCTTCCTTACTTGGCCACTACACACCGACAAGTGCCTTCTTTGTTTGGTAGGCCTTACTGTGTGGTTAGTAAGCTACCTCATGTTGGGTTCATTTAAGAGGATGTGAGCCTGCTACACTTTGTTCTTGGATTAGACTTTGTGCACTGACTAGGTCAAGTATATTTGACATTTAGGATAAGTCCCCTAGCGACTCCTTCCCTCTTGACTACTTCAAGTTAAGGTTCAATCCTTCCTCGGGGCTCCCCACTTAGTAGTGGCTCCAGATTAGATAACATCTGTTATGGCAATGATAAACTATTTCAATGATCGATTCTGCTTGGGAAGTTGTAAGCCTACATGCTTTCTTTTCAGATTATTCGTTGCACTCTGATGGGCACCTTAGGTTGGTTGGTTCTCACTATGCTAATGGATACACCACTCATGTTGACAGATACACCTTAGGTTGGTTGGTTCTCACACCTTAGGATACACCACTCATGGCAGATGTAAGTCTACTATGCTTTCTCCTTGAGTTGGCCACTGTACACCTATAGGCTTTTTGTTAAAGCTCTAAGCAACACCTCCACTATGGGCACTATATTTGGATGACATCCTTTGTGACCCCATTTATACACTACCCAGATTACTATCAAATTGGCTTCCTTTCCTAGTAACACTGTTGGAGAATCTATCCTATGGATGTGTGATTCTTCCTTGGTCTAATAAATCGAGATATGTCAAGGCGACATAACCCATTCTCGATGGTCCCTCACACTGGGGTCCACACTAAATATATAAACAAAATATATATTAACTTGTGGATTAAGAGGACACCCCAAGCGGTACCTTTTTCCAAGCAGGTATCCTATCTTTGGGGAAATGTTAGCAAAACTCCCCATAGGAATCGCCTTACTACTCTTGAGTTGATATAAGTCTCCAGCAGCATTCACTCAATAGTCACCGCTAAGTCGGGTTCAATTTGTTGTGCTGCCAATAGGTCACCCCAGCGGTTGCTCCCTACTTTAGAAAATGTAAGTATGCTATGCCTTCTTCTTATCACAGTCGTTGCACATTGAAAGGCAACCCCTTAGGTTATAGCTCTACCCACAGTAGACTAACCCTTTGGATTTGTAATGAGATAGAAAAGTTTGATATAGCCCCATCTTAGTGGGTCCATTGCACTAACAGTCCATAAATTAAATCTAAATTTGATCAAGATCACATCCCCAGGATATGCCTTAATTCAAAATGAACTAAACCAAACAAACCATTTCAAATCACATGAAATTAAGATAAAATTAATCCTGACTACTTTTGAGTTGACATAAGTCCCTAGTGACATTCACTTAGTAGTCACCCTAAGTCAGGTTCAATTTATTGTGCATCCAACAGGTCACCCTAGCAATTTGTTCTCACTTTGGAAGATGTAAGTCTGCTACGCCTTTTTACTAGCATAGCCATTGCACACAAAAGGAAACCCCTTAGGTTGGCTAGCTCTACCCCGCAGTCGATAGACTATCTTTTTTGATTTGTAAACCTGAGGTAGGTCAAGGATGATATAGCCCCTTCTTAGTGGGTCCATTGCACATCGACAAGATCCATACATTAACTCAGATTAAATTAAACCCAATCTAATTTTTCCCAGTAGAGTTAAACCACACCCTTCTCCCTAGTGGAGCCCCAAATCATATATAAATAACTTATGCAAAAAAATCTAATTCAAAACCAACCTCCCCAATGGAACCAAATTAAATCAACTCCCCCAGTAGAATCTAAATCAAAGAAATCCAACCAAACTCTTATCCTTAGTGGATACATCCCCAAATAAATCTATGAAATCAAACTCACATATCATTCCCCAATGAATAACCTGAACATGCTTCCCTAATGGAAGCTTCATATACCTATCCCCAGCAGACTCGAGCCCATATCTTTAGATATGCCTCCACATCAATTAAAATAAAATAAAAAGTTGATTTGATCTTAATCCTTGGTGGATTATAGATTCTTATCCCCGAAATCTTCTTTAAAAATCATATAATCAAATCAAATTCAAACCTTATCCCCAGATTTTCTTCTTCTATATTCCTTGACCCTCATATGTAATGTCCAATGCATGTGATCCCTAGGATCTCCCTCCATGTCCTTGACATGGTATTCTCTTCAAATCTTATTTCTTCTCTTATGCACACCTTTAATACTTCAACCAAAGGCCTAATAATGTATTCATTCAAATTACATTATCTTAACAGTGTAATTAACATTTTATGATTTATGATGGTGCAAGCTTAAACTAAATAATTAATATCATGCTAAACATATTATAGTGTGAATTAACACACTATATTATATTATAATATATGATATTATATTATAATTTACTATAATATAATTTATTATCTAACATTACACCTCATTAGAATCACTTAAAAGGAACAAATAACAAAACTTTCTCAAAATATGAATAATGTTCATTTTGGATGAAAAATTGTTATTTTTCTATTAGAAATGCTATAAAATAGCTTAATTTTGGTGTTGCTTCTTGGTGTGTGCTATGAATTTGGCCAAATTCTTCCATCTCAACCTTCAAATTAGCATTTTTGTGAGTTTTAACTCAATGTATTATAACAAAAGTAAAACATACTAAAATGTACAATAACATTTAGTAACACACCACCACATTCATATACACGTAAAGTTTTAATATTATGTAGATTATATTTTAATATGCTTTGATATGATATATTATCTTACATTACTCCTTAAAATAAATCACTTTAATCAAAATATTTATCAAATTTGGTTAAAAAATGAACATTTATTTTGGATGCAAAATTTCATTCTTTTTGATTAAATGACACACCATAGCACACCCCTAATGATGTTCCTTAAAGCTTACCTTAAATTTGGCCAAATCCCATCATCTTAGCCTATAAATCAGTATCTTTATGAATTATACTAGTACAAACTATTGTACATCATACTATAGCAAACTAAAATATGCTAAATAAGAAGTCATAATACACAATAGTATGCTATAATGCATGATGCTAAACTATGTTATGGAATCCTATATTATATTTCACTATAACATATTATATTATATTATATTGCATATCACATCAGAATGGATTGTTGAAGATAAAAAATCACAAAATTAGTCTAAATAATAAACAACTATATATTTTAGTCATATCACTTACATATTTTAAATTGAAAAAATATTATGATGCTCTACCTATTATGAATTTGTCCAAATTCCACAATTTTAAAGTCTAAATCAACATTTTTTATAAATAATGCTAGTGTGACGCATGATTTTAAAATAAAAAAAATTTAAAATATCAGAATAATATATTATGATATATGATGCTATACTATGTTACAACATATAATATTTATTTTGAACATAAAACTTTTTTTAGACTACAAGTGGTAGCACACCTTTGGTACTACAACCTAATTCCCACTTCAAATTTAACAAATTTCATCATTGATTTATTAAATTAATATTTTTATGATTTATATTAATATAGACTATAGGGACAATACCATAATATACTAAAACATTTCAAAACATCTTATAACATCCAAAACATCATTACATGCTCTAGGATATGATGCTACATTGTACTATAATATATGATATATATATATTATGATTTAGGGTTAGGGTTTAGGGTATTCAAATCTAATAGTCAAGGAAAGTCTCTTGAAGACATTTTCTTTAGCTATCATAACTATTTTAGGATTAGGTCATTCTTTAGATCTACTCCTAATGACATCTTTATTTAAGGTTTAGTGTTTAGGGTTTAGGGGTAGGTTTTAAGGTTAGTTTAAGGTTTAGGGTTAGTTTAGGGTTTAGGGTTTATGGTTTGGGTTTAGGGTTGTAGGTTTTAGGGATTAAAGTATATGGTTAAGATTTTAGGGTTTTAGGGTTTAGGGTTCATGGTTTAGGGTTTAGTGTTTAAGGTTTAGAGTTTTTAGGGTTTAGGGTTTGGGATTTAGGGTTTAGGGGAAAGGGTATTGATTTTAAGTTTAGGGTTTAAGTTTTAGTTTAGGGTTTATGGTTTTAAGAGAATAACATATTCAATGTATTCTCTTTCATCAACCAAGTAGCACCCAAGTTTTATGACACAAAGACATAAATAAAAAATGAGCACCCATAGAGAAAATCAAAAACTCTAAATAAGTAGAACCGTCTCTACTATAAAGTCACCATTCCATAGGTAGCAGATCGGATCAGTCGTTCTTCAGTTTCTCCAGTTCCCATCAGAACCACCATCGCCTCTCGAGTAGTGGGATCCAGCATCATATCCTCGATCTCTCCCTTTGCCACCACCATGGTATAACCTCTATCACTCCTCCGCCTCCATAACCACTACTCACCACCTCCATATCCACTAGCACCTCTAGATCCCCCCACCACCGATAACAGCCTCTGCCTTTGCCTCCACCGATCTAGCCTGGTTGGCCGGTGATGTTCTTGCAGTCAAAGTTCTTCCCATTCTTAAGGTTTTGGCCTAGTTTATGGTTTAGGGTTAGTTTAGGGTTTAGTGTTCGGGGTTTAAGGGTTAGGGTTGTAGGTTTTAGGGTTTAAGGTTTAGGGTTGAGGGTATAGGTTTAGGGTTTCAGGGTTTAGGGTTTAGGGTAGAGGGTTTTAGGGTTTAGGGCTTATGGTTTTGGGATTAGGGTTTAGGGTCTAGAGTTTAAGTTTTAGGGTTTTAGGGTTTTAGGGTTTAAGGTTGTAGGTTTAGGGTTTGGGGATTAGAGTTAGTTTTAGGGTTTAGAGTTCAAGTTTAGGGTTTAGAGTTTTTTTTAAATAAATTAACTAATTCAGTAGGTTTAGGTTTATTTAGTTTATTTTTTGTTTATCTGAGTTGATATTATTTTTTATTTTTTTAGGTTTATCTTTTATCTTTTAGTTTAGTTTATTTATTTTAGGTTTATTTATTTTAGTTTAGGATTTTTTTTAGTTTATTTTTAAGTTTAGGTTTATTTTTTTGTTGAGTTTTATTTTATTTTGTTTTTTAGATTTAGGTTTTATTTTTTATTTTTAGGTTTAGGTTTAGGTTTTTATTTTATTTTATTTGGTTTAGGTTTTAAGTTTTTATTTTAGGTTTATTTTTAGGTTTTATGTTTTAGTATAGGTTTAGGTTTATTTTTAGTTTATTTTATTTTACTTAGTTTAGGTTTAGGTTTAAGTTAAGTTTATATTAGGTTTAGGTTTAGGTCTTATTAATTTTAGTTTATTTTATTTTAGTTTAGGTTTAGGTTTATTTTATTTATTTTTTTTTTATTTTTCTTTTATTTTTTATGTTTTTTATTTTTTAGGTTTATTTATTTTATTTTTTAGGTTTTATACTTAGGTTTATTTTATCTTTTTTAATTTAGTTTAGGTTTTTATTTATTTTATTTTATTTTATTTCTTTTTTTATTTTATTTTTAGGTTTAGTTCTAAGTTTTAGTTTAGGTTTTATTTATTTATTTTATTTTAGAGTTTAGGTTTATTTATTTATTTTATTTTTAGGTTTATTTAGTTTAGGTTTAGGTTTTAGGTTTTAGGTTTAGAGTTTATAGTTTAGGTTTAGGGTTTTAGGGTTTAGGTTTAGTTGGTTTAGGGTTTAGGATTTAATGTTTAGGCTTTAGGGTTTAGGGTTTAGTATTAGGTTTTAGGGTTTAGGGTTTAGGGTTTTAGGGCTTAAGGTTTAGGGTTATTTTATAGTTTTAGGTTTTGGGTTTTTTCTGTTTAGGGTTTAAGGTTTAGGGTTTAAGGTTAGGGTGAGGGTTAGGGTTTAGGGTTTAGTGTTTAGGGTTTAGGTTTAGGGTTTAAAGTTAGTTTAGGGTTTAGGGTTTATTTTAGGGTTTTGTGTTTAGGGTTTAGGGGTTAAGATTTAGGGTTTAGGGTTTAAGATTTAGGATTTAGGGTTTTTTTAAACTGTAGGTTTTGGTTTATTTAGTTTATTTCTTTTTATTTTAGTTTATTTTATTTTTTATTTTTATTTAGGTTTATTTTTTATTTTATTTAGTTTGGTTTATTTATTTAGGTTTATTTATTTTAGTTTAGGTTTTATTTTAGTTTATTTTTTAGGTTTAGGTTTAGGTTTATGTTTTTTTTAACTTTAGTTTTAGCTTTACTTTATTTTTTAGGTTTAGGTTTTAGTTTTTATTTTAAGGTGTCAGTTTAGGTTTTTATATTATTTTAGGTTTTAATTTTAGTTTTTTAGTTTATTTTTTTAGTTTAGGTTTAGGTTTATTTTTTAGTTTATTTTATTTTTATTTAGTTTAAGGTTTAGGTTAAGTTTTTTTTTTAGTTTAGGTTTAGGTTTATTTATTTTGTTTTGGTTTTAGGTTTATTTTTTTATTTATTTTTAAGTTTATTTTTTAGGTTTATGTTTTTATTTAGTTTTTATTTTATTTTATTTTACATTTTGTTTTTAATTTAATTAGGTTTTTTATTTTTTAGGTTTATTTTATTTTTTTTTAGTTTAGTTTAGGTTCTTATTTATTTTATTTTATTTTTTATTTTAATTTACTTTTAGGTTTAAGTTTAGGTTTAGGTTATAGTTGAGGTTTTATTTTATTTTATTTTATTATTTTATTTAAGTTTAAGTTTTATTTATTATTTTATTTTAGGTTTATTTAGTTTAGGTTTAGGTTTTTAGGTTTTTAGGGTTTAGGGTTTAGGGTTTATGGTTTAGGGTTTAGGGTTTAAGGTTTACGATTTAGGGTTGTAGGTTTTAGGGTTTAGGTTTAAGGTTTAGGGTTTATAGTTTTAGGGTTTAGTATTTAGGGTTTAGGGTTTTACGGCTTAGGGTTTAGGGTTTATGGTTGTAGGTTTAGGGTTTAGGGTTGAGGATTTAGGGATTTTTTTATTTGATTTAAAATTTTTTAAAATTTTTAATTTTCTTAAATTAGGTAAAATAGTAGGTTTAGGTTTATTTAGTTTATTTTTTATTTATTTTAGTTATTTTTTATTTTTATTTGGGTTTTTTTATTTAGTTTAGTTTATTTATTTTTGGTTTATTTATTTTAGTTTATTTTTTAGGTTTAGGTTTAAGTTTAGGATTATTTTTTAGTTTAGTTTTATTTTTATTATAGGTTTTAGGTTTATGTTTTATTTTTTATTTTTTAGGATTAGGTTTAGGTTTTATTTTATTTTTTCTTAGGTTTAGGTTTTGGATTTTATTTTAGGTTTATTTTAGGTATTATTTTTTTTTAGTATGGTTTAGGTTTATTTTTAGTTTATTTTATTTTATTTAGGGTTTAGGTTTAGGTTTAGGTTTATGTTTTATTTATTTTTGTTTAGTTTATTTTAGTTTAGGTTTAGGTTTATTTTATTTTTATTTTAGGTTTAGGTTTTTCTTTTTAGTTTACGATTTAGTTTTATTTTTATTTATTTTTAGGTTTATTTTTAGGTTTAGGTTTTTATTTAGTGTTTATTTTATTTTACTTTTGGTTTATTTTATTATTTTTGGTTTAGTTTTATTTTTTTTAGGTTTATTATTTTTTAGTTTAGTTTATGTTTTAATTTATTTTATTTTAGTTTAGTTTATAATTTATATTTTATTTTCTTTAGGTTTAGGTTTAAGTTTAGGTTTAGTTTATTTTAGTTTATTTATTTATTTATTTAGCGTTTAGATTTATTTAGGGTTTTATGTTTAAGGTTTTAGGTTTAGGGTTTAGGTTTAGGGTTTAGGGTTTAAGGTTTAGGGTTTAGGATTTAGGTTTTATGTTTTAGGGTTTAGTGTTTAGGGTTTAGGGTTTAGGGTGTAGGGTTCAGGGTTTAGGGTTGTAGGTTTTGGGTTTTGTGTTGTAGGTTTAATTTTAGGGTTTAGTGTTTAGGGTTAAGGGTTTAGGGTTTAGGATTTTACGTTCAGGGTTATTTTTTTTAAACCGGTAGGTTTAGGTTTATTTAGTTTATTTTTTTATTTTAGTTTATTTTATTTTTTATTTTTATTTAGGTTTATTTTTTTTTATTTAGTTTGGTTAATTTATTTTAGATTTATTTATTTTAGTTTAGGTTTTTAATTTTAGTTTATTTTTAGGTTTAGGTTTAGGTTTATGTTTTTTTTTTGTTTAGTTTTATTTACATTTTATTTTATGTTTAGGTTTAGGTTTTATTTTAGTTTTTTAGGTTTAGGTTTTAGGTTTTATTTTAGGTCTATTTTAGGTTTTATTTAGGTTTGGTTAATTTTCATTTCATTTTATTTTTTTAGTTTAGGGTTTAGGTTTAGTTTATTTTATTAGGTTTTAGGTTTTATTTATTTTATTTATTTTAGTTTAGGTTTATATTTATTTTATTTTGTTTATTTTAGGTTTGGTTTTTTAAGTTTAATTTATTTTATTTATTTTAGTTTATTATTTAGTTTTTTTTTTTATTTTTATTTTTTTATTTTATTTAGGTTTTATATTTTTTAGCTTTATTCTATTTTTTAGTTTAGTTTAAGTTCTTATTTATTATATTTTAGTTTAGTTTTTATTTTTTATTTTATTTTATTTTTAGTTTAGGTTTAGGTTTTATTTATTTTAGTTTAGTTTATTTTAGTTTAGGTTTATATTTATTTTATTTTGTTTATTTTAGGTTTTGGTTTTTTTTTAAGTTTAGGGTTTATATTTTATTTATTATTTATTTTTAAGTTTATTTTTTCAGTTTAGGTTTTTATTTAGTTATTTTATTTTTTTATTTTACATTTAGTTTTTATTTTAGTTATGTTTTTTTGGTTTTATTGTAATTTTTAGTTTAGTTTAGGTTATTATTTATTTTATTTTAGTTTAGTTTTTAGTTTTTATTTAAGTTTATTTTTAGGTTTAGGTTTAGGTTTAGGTTTAGGTTTAGGTTTAGGTTTAGGTTTTAATTGAGGTTTTTACTTTAGTTTATTTTATTACTTTATTTAAGTTTACATTTTATTATTTATTTTATTTTTAGGTTTTATTTAGTTTAGGTTTAGGTTTATAAGTTTTTTGGGCTTAGGGTTTAGGGTTTAGGGATTTGGATTTACGGTTTATGGTTTGGGGTTTAAGATTTACAGTTTAGGGTTACAGGTTTTAGGGTTCAGGGTTTTGGGATTTAGGGTTTAGTGTTTAGGGTTTAGGTTTTATGGCTTAGGGTTTAAAATTTAGGGTTTAGGATTTATGGATTTTGTTACTTCTTTTTAATTTTTTTAATTTTTTATATTTTTTAAATTAGGTTTATATTTATTTAGTTTATTTAATGTATTTTATTCATTTTTAGTTATTTTTATTTTTTATTTTTATTTAGGTTTATTTTTATTTTTATTTAGTTTAGTTTATTTATTTTAGGTTTATTTATTTTATGATTATTTTTTAATTTAGTTTTTTTATTTTATATTTTAGGTTTAAATATTATTTTTTTATTTTAGGTTTAGGTTTAGGTTATTATTTTATTTTTCTAGGTTTAGGTTTAGGATTTTCTTTTTTGGTTTATTTTTAGGTATTATTTTTTAGTTTAGGTTTAGGTTTAATTTTAGGTTAGTTTATTTTATTTAGGGTTTAAGTTTATATTTTATTTATTTTTATTTAGTTTATTTTAGTTTAGGTTTAGGTTTTTCCTTTTAGTTTAGGGTTATGTTTTATTTTTTGTTTATTTTTAGTTTTTATTTTTAGGTTTATTTTTTAGGTTTAGCTTTTTATTTGGTTTTTTAGGTTTATTTTATTATTATTTTAGGTTTAATTTTTATTTTATTTAGATTTTTATTTTTAGTTTAGTTTAGATTTTTATTTATTTTAATTTAGTTTAGTTTTTAATTTTTATTTTATATTCTTTTTTCGATTTTGGTTTAAGTTTAGGTTGAGGTTTTGGTTTAAGTTTAGGTTTTTATTTTATTTTATTTTATTACTTTATTTTGGTTTAAGTTTTTTTATTTATTTTATTTTTAGGTTTTATTTAGTTTAGGTGTAGGTTTTTAGCTTTTTAGGGTTTAAGGATTAGGGTTTAGGGTTTAGGGTTTAGGGTTTAGGGTCTTGGATTTAGGGATTTAGGTTTAGGATTTAGGATTTAGGGTTTAAGGTTGTAGGTTTAGGGTTATAGGTTTAGGATTTATGGTTTAGGGTTAGTTTTACGATTTAGTGTTTAGGGTTTAGGATTTAGGGTTTAAATGTTAGGTCTAAGGTTTAGGTTTTAGTTTAGAGTTTATGGTTTTTGGTTTCTTTTCAAAGAGAACAAGTTTAGATTCAACATTTATTCTTTTTGATTTCATCAACTAAGTACCACACAAAGTTTTCTGAGACACAAGCAACGGCATAGATAAAAAATGAGCATGCAGAGAGCAAATCAAAAACCCTTGATAACTAAAATTGTCTATACTATAAAGACACATTTTCATAAGCATTAGATTGTATTAATCATTCTTCAATTTCTCCGGTTTCACTCAGCCTCTCGGCGTGGGATCCACCATCATATCTAGATCTCTCCGCCACCACCAGTACCTCCGTTGCTTCCACCCTGCTCACCATGCATTCCATCATTCAGATCCCCTCACCACTGGTAACCATGCCTTTCCACCACTAGATCTTAGGTGATTGGCGGTGATGTTCCGCCATCAACGTTCCCCAAGGTTTAGGTTTAGGTTAGTTTATTAGGTTTTGAGGTTTTGGTTTATTTTTTAATTTATTTAGTTTTTTAGGTTTAGTTTTAAGGTTTGGGGTTTAGGGTTTAAAGTTTAGGGTTAGGGTTTAGGGTTTAGGGTTTAGGGTTCATGGTGTAGGTTTTAGGATTTCAGGGTCTACGCTTTTAGGGTTTAGGGTTAAGGTTTAGAGTTTAGGGTCTAGAGTTTAGGATTTAGGGTTGAAGGCTTAGGGTTTTTTTTTAAACTAAGTAAACTGGTTGGTTTAAGTTTATTTAGTTTATTTAATTTAAGGTTTAGGGTTTAGGGTATAGGGTTTAGGGTTGTAGGTTTAGGGTTGTCAATTTAGGGTTTAGGGTTTAGGGTTTAGGGTTTAGAGTTTAGGATTTAGGGTTTATGGTTTTCTTTTTTAAAATTAAGTAAACTGGTAGATTTAATTTTATTTAATTTAATTTATTTATTCAAGCTTGTTTTATTTTGTATTTATATTTAGGCATATTTTTTTTTATTTAGTTTAGTTTATTTATTCTAGGTTTATTTTAGGTTAAGTTTTTTATTTTAGTTTATTTTTTTGGTTTAGGTTCATGTTTAGGTTTATTTGTTAATTGAGTTTTATTTTTACAATATTTTTTAGGTTTATGTTTTATTTTTTATTTTTAGGTTTAGGTTTAGGTTTTTATTTTATTTTTTTTAAGTTTAGGTTTTAGGCTTTTATTTTAGGTTTATTTTTATGTTTTTTATAGTTAAGGTTTAGGTTTATTTTTATTTTATTTTATTTAGGTTTAAGTTTAGGTTTTATTTATTTTAGTTTAGTTTATTTTAGTTTAGGTTCTCGTTTATTTTATTTTGTTGATTTTTTTTAATTTTAGGTTTAGGGTTTAAATTTTATTTTGTATTTATTTTTAGGGTTTTAGGTTTAGGTTTTATTTAGTTTTTATTTTATTTTATTTTAGGTTTATTTTAGGTTTACTTTATTTTTTATTTTGCATTTAGTTTTTATTTTATTTAGGTTTTTATTCTTGGGTTTATTTTATTTTTTTAGTTTTGTTTAGGTTTTTATTTATTTTATTTTAGTTTATTTTATTTTATTTTTAGGTTTAGATTTAGGTTTTAGTTTTAGTTTTTATTTTATTTTAGACTCAATCTTCGATGAACTCATTCATCATCAAATTGTCTTATGTTGATGATCTTGTGGTCAAAAGTAGAGAAAAGGAAGACCATCTCTTTGTCTTGAGAGTAGTTTTTCTAATAGTTAAGTCAATTTAAACTCAAAATGATCTCCCTAAAGTGTGCATTCGGAGTAGCTTTAGGGAAATTCCTTTGGGTTTTAGGCAGAATCAAAATCAATATAAAGAAGATCAATGCGATATCAGAAATGGCACCCCTAAACTTTAACTCAACTCAGATCATTCCAAGGGTGGTTGGCATATCTAAGATGCTTTATATTAAACCTATCAGGAAGATGTTAACCATTATGAGCACTTGTCAAAAAGGACCCCAAGTTCAAGTGGGATGATAAGTGTGAGCATGCCTTCGAAGACATCAAGCATTACCTGATGATGCCACCAGTTTGAGCAGCCCCTATCCCAGACAAGCTACTCATTCTTTATACTACTGAGTTAGATGACTCCTTTGGTGCATTATTGGCCCAAGCCAATGATGAAAGGAAGGAAAATGTACTCTACTACCTCAGCTGTCATCTAATCCCTACTGAGGCTAATTATCCACCCATTAAGAAGCATTGCCCAGCTTTAATCTTTGAATAACAAAAGCTACAGTACTTCATGCTTCCTCACAAGGTGAACTTAATCTCTAGTATTAATCCACTATAGTATCTCATGATGCGACCGACACTCATCAAAAAGTACTCTCTTTAAGGGGAGGTTGCCATTGCCAGGAAGGATTAGAAGTTAGATTGGAGGAAACCATTCATGAATTACCTATATAAAGGTGAACTACCTCAAGAAAAGTCCCAAGCCAATCAGAAAGAGCACTTTCTATGTTTTTTGTGGATGGTGCCTTATCGAGTCTTTTAGATCATATGTGGTTATATTATTTAGACAAACACAAGACTATAACATTGTGGTAAGATTATCTAGAGCCAACTAATTATCAAGATGAAAGCCAAGATCAAGAAACTAGGATACTACTATTTTTGATGATCAAATATTGCATGAATACTGCAAGGTGATGCCACCAATGTGAAATACACGGTGTGGTCCTACACCGACCACCCAACATTCTACATCCTACATTAGCCTCATGGCCATTCGAGTGTTGAGGTACTGACATAGTAGTTTCGATCGATCCACCTTCTTCCATGGTTCATCGGTTCAACTTAGCTGCTACTGACTACTTTTCCAAAAGGGCGAAGGTGATTTCGCTCAGAGAGGTGATAGCTCAGCATGTGCTCTAATTTTTTAGGAACCATATCGTATATAGGTTCGAAGTGCCTCAATAAATTATATTTGATCCAAATACTAAAGAGGACACTCGACAACAACAAGTGATGGTGGCATGAGCAGTTAGTTGAAGCCTTGTTGGCCTACATCACCACATAGAGAACTCCAACTCAGTTTACTCCTTTCTCCTTAGGGTATGGGTCTGAAGCTATTCTACCATTAGAAGTCAAACTCTAATCACAAAAGATAGATGTGGGTAACGAGATCACAATAGAGCAGAAAGACAATCTGTGGGTAGTAAGATCACAATAGAGCCATTCTGCCATTATTTATTTTAGATTTTTTTATTATTTAGGTTTATAATTTATTTTTATCTAGTTTAGCCTATTTATTTTAGGTTTTTTATTTTAGTTTATTTTTTAGGTTTAGGTTTAGGTTTATGCTAATTTTTTTAATTTAGTTTTATTTTTATTTTATTTTTTAGGTTTAGGTTTTATTATTTATTTTTAGGTTTAAGTTTAGGTTTTTATTTTATTTTTTAGGTTTAAGTTTTAGGTTTTTATTTGAGGTTTATTTTTAAGGTTTTATTTTTAGTTTAGGTCTAGGTTTTTTTTAGTTTATTTTATTTTATTTAGTTTAGTATTTAGGTTTTGTTTATTTCAAATTTAGATTTAGGCTTTTATATTTTAGTTTAGTTTATTTTAGTTTAGGTTTAGGTTTTAGTTTAGGGTTTAGTTTATTTTATTTATTTTAGGTTTTTATTTATTTTTTTATTCTATTTTATTTAGATTTATTTTATTTTTATTTTATGTTTAGTTTTATTTTATTTATGATGATTTTATTTTAGGTTTATTTTATTTTTTTAGTTTAGTTTAGGGTTTTATTTATTTTATTTTATTTTAGTTTTATTTTTTATTTTACTTTATTTTTATGTTAGGTTTTAACTTAGGTTTTTATTTTATTATTTTTTTAGGTTTATGCTTTTGATTTATTTTATTTTATATTTTTTTAGTTTTGGTTTAGGTTTTTAGTTTTTTTGGGTTTATGGTTTAGGGTTTAGGGTTTGGGTTTTAGTCTTTAGGGTTTAGGGTTATAGGTTTTAGGGTTTAGGGTTTAGGTTTTAGGGTTTTAGGTTTTAGGATTTAGGGTTTAGGGTTTAGGGTTTAAGGTTTAGTGTTGTAAGGTTTAAGGTTTAAGGTTTAGGGTTGTAGGTTTAGGGTTAGTTTTAGGGTTTAGGGTTTAGGGTTAGAGTTTTTTTTATAAATTTTTTATATATTTTTTTAAATTAAGTAAATCGTAGGTTAAGTTTATTTAGTTTATTTTTTTATTTATTTTAGTTTAGTTTACTTTTTATTTCTATATGGGTTTATTTTTAATTTTATTTAATTTAGTTTTTTTCCGATTTATTTATTTTAGTTTACATATTTTGTTTTAGTTTAATTTTTTTGTTTAGGTTTACTTGTTAGTTTAGTTCTATTTTTATTTTATTTTTGTAGGTTTAAGTTTTATTTTTTTTATTTTTTTGGTTTAGGTTTAGTTTTTTATTTTATTTTTTTAGCTAGGTTTTAAGTTTTTTATTATATGTTTATTTTTTAGGTTTATTATTTTGGTTTAGGTTTAGGTTTATTTTTGTTTATTTTATTATATTTATGGATTAGATTTAGTTTATTTCAAATTTATGTTTAGGTTTTATTTATTTTTTGGTTAGTTTATTTTAGTTTAGGTTTAGGTTTATTTTATTTTTTATTTTAGGTTTAAGTTTTTTTTTTACTTTAGGGTTTAGGTTTAATTTTTAATTTATTTTATGTTTTATTTTAGGTTTATTTTTTAGGTTTAGGTTTTTTATTTAGTTTTCTTTTATTTTATTCTATGTTTATTTTCTTTTGATTTTAAGTCTAGTTTTATTTTATTTATTTTTATTTTTATTTTAGTTTAGATTTTATTTATTTTATTTTAGTTTAGTTTTATTTTTTTTTTATTTTATTTTCTTTGGGTTTAGGTTTAGGTTTTATTTTTTTTATTAATTATATTTTGGTTTAAGTTTTATTTATTTTATTTTTAGGTTTTATTTAGTTTAGGTTTAGATTTTAACTTTCTAGTGTTTAGGTGTGTGGTTTAAAGTTTTGATTGGGGTTTGGGGTTTGGGTGGATTTGTTTTAGGGTTTAGGGTTTAGGGTTAGTTTTGGGTTTTAAGGTTTAGGGTTTTAGGGTTTAGGGTTTAGGGTTTAGGGTTTAGGGTTTAAGGTTTAGAGTTTAGGGTTTAAGTTTTAGGTCTAGGATTCAAGTTTTAGAGCAAGGTTTAGGGTTTAGATTAACATAAACTGAGAACAAATTAAGATTAACATTTTGTCTTTTTGATTTCATCAATCAAGTGACAAACCAAGTTTTCTAAGACAGAAGCGATGACATAGATAAAAATGAGCATGCATAGAGCAAATCATAAACCCTAGATAACTAGAACTCTCTACTCAGAAAGACACAATTCCATAGCGACATCGGATTATTCTTCAATTTCTTTAATTTCCATCAGAACCACCCCGGTCTCTCGAGTAGCATGATCCACCATCATATCCTCGATCTATCCCTTCGCCACCACCACAGCTATAACCTCCATCCCTCCTCATGCCTCCATAACCATCACAACTCTCACCACCACCTCCATATCCACCAGGACCACCAGATCCACCACCAACACTATGATAACTGTTGCCGGTGTCTTCGCCTCCACCGCCTTATTTAGACGATTGGTGGTGATGTTCGGCCACAAGGTTCCATTCTTAGGGTTTAGATTTATTAGGTTTTATTGTTTAAGTTTATTTTTTAATTTATTTAGTTACTTTAGGTTTAGGTTTAGGGTTTGGGGTTTAAGGATAAGGTTTAGGGTTTAAGGTTTAAGGTTATGGTTGAGGATTTTAAGATTTAGGGTTTAGGGTTAGGGTTTAGGGTTTAGGCTTTAGTGTTTTGGCTTTAGGGTTTAGGATTTTGAGGTTTAGGGTTTAGGGTTTAGGGATTATGGTTTAGGTGTGGTTTATATTTAGATTTTGGGTCATGTGGTAGAGTAGGTGAATAGTGTAGTTTGGGTTTAGGGTAGGTTTTTTAAATTAAGCAAATAGGTTTAGGTTTATTTAGTTTAATTTTATTTATTTTAGTTTATTTTATTTATTTTTATTTAGTTTATTTTTATTTAAGTTTATTTTTTTTAGTTTAGGTTTAGTTTATCTTATTTTAGTTCAATTTTATTTTATTTTATTTTAATGTTTAGGTTTTATTTTATTTTTTAGGTTTAGGTTTAAATTTTATTTTATATCAGTTTAAGGATTTTATTTTTGGTTTTTTTTTGTTTTATTTTAGTTTAGGTTTAGGTTTATTTAAGTTTATTTATTTTATTTATGGTTTTCCTTTTTAGGTTTATTTATGTTTTCTTTATTTTGTGATTTTATTGTATTTTATTTTTAGGTTTATTATTTAGATTTAGGTTTTTTAGCTTTTTGTGGTTTATTTTAAGGTTTAAAGTTTTTTGGTTTAGGGTTTAGGGTTTAGGGTTTTGGGGTTAGAGTTTAGAGTTTAGGGTTTAGGTTTAGGGTTTAGGTTTAAGGTTTAGGGTTTTAGGGTTTAGTGTTTAGGGTTTAGGGTTAGGTTTTAATGTTTAGGTTTTTGATTTATGGTTGTGGTTTAGGTTTAGGTCTGATTCAAGTTTTTTTAGTTTAGTTTTTTTTTTAATAGAGAACAAATTCATATTCAACATTTCTTTTTTTCAATTTCATAAACAAAGTAACACACCAAGTTTTCTAAGACACAAGCAACAACACATATCAAAAATGAGCATGCATAGGGCAAATCAAAAACCCTGGATAACTAGAATTGACTCTACTATAAATACATAGTTCCATAAGTAGCAGATCAGATTGCTCATTCTTTAGTTTCTCTAGTTCCCATGAAAATAAACTCGACCTCTTGAGTAGCGGGATCCACCATCATATCCTCGATCTCTCCCTCTGACACCACTACAGCTATAAACTCTATCGCTCCTCCCACCTCCATAACCACCACTACTCCAACCACGACCGTCATATCCACCAACACCTCCAAATCCCCCACCACCACTGTGATGACCGTCATCTCTGCCTTCGCCTCCACCGCTAGATCTAGACTAAGCCTAGTTGATAGTGATGTTCATGCTGTCAAGGTTCTGGCCATTCTTTAGATTTAGGTTTAGGTTTAGGTTTATTAAATTTTAGGGTTTAAGGTTTAAGGTTTAGGGTGTAGGATTTATGGTTTAGAGTTTAGGGTTAAAGGGTTAATGCTTTTAGGGTTTAGGGTTTAAAATTATGATTTAGGGTTTCTGAGGATTTAGGGTTTATGGTTTAGGTTTTAGGTATAGTGTTGTGTTTTAGTTAGGGTTTTGGTTTTTTTTAATAGAGAACAAATTTAGATCCAACATTTCATCTTTTCAATTTCATCAACCAAGTAATACACCAAGTTTTCCATGACACAAGCAATGACATAGATAAAAAATGAGCCCGCATAGAGCAAATCAAAACCCTGGATAACTAAAACCTTCTCTACTATAAAGACACAGTTTCATATGTAGCATCGATCGACGTTCTTCAATTTTTCTAGTTCCCATCAACCATCTCATCCTCAGTAGTAGGATCCACCATCATATCGATCTCCCCTCTGCCACCACCACGGTTGTAACCTCCATCGCTCCTCCTCCTCCATAACCACCACTGCTCCGACCACCACCTCCATATCCACTAGCACCTCCAGATCTCCCACCACCACTATGATAACCGCCGCCTCAACCTTCACCTCCACTGTTAGATCTAGACTGAGCCTTGTTGACGGTGATGCTCCTACTATCAAGGTTCTTCCCATTCTTAGGGTTTAGGTTTAGGTTTTGCTTTATTAGATTTTAGGGTTTAAGTTTACTTTTAAATTTATTTAGTTACTTTAAGTTTAGATTTAGGGTTTGGGGTTTAGGTTTAGGGTTTTAGGGTTTATAGTTAGGCCAGGGTTTGGGTTTAGGGTTTAGGGTTTGTTTTATTCTTAGGGTTTGAGGTTTAGGTTTGGTAATAGTGTTAGTTTTATGGTTTGGGATTAGGGTTTAGGATTTAGGGTTTAGCAGTTTTTTTTTAATTAAGTAAACTAGTAACTTTAGGTTTATTTAGTTTATTTTTTATTTATTTTAGTTTATTTTATTTTATTTATTTTTATTTAGGTTTAGTTTTTTTATTTAGTTTAGTTTATTTATTTTAGGTTTATTTATTTTAGTTTAGGTTTTCTATTTTAGTTTATTTTTTAGGTTTGGTAGGTTTATTTTAAGTTGAGTTTTATTTTAATTTTTTTTAGGTTTAGGTTTTATTTTTATTTTAGGTTTTGGTTTTGGTTTTTATTTTATTTTTTTAGGTTTAGGTTTTAGGTTTTTATTTTAGGTTTATTTTTAGGTTTTATGTTTTAGTTTTGGTTTAGGTTTACTTTTAGTTTATTATATTATATTTATTTTTGGTTTAGGTTTAGTTTATTTTAGGCTTAGGTTTAGGTTTTATCTATTTTAGTTTAGTTTAATTTAGTTTCAGTTTAGGCTTATTTTATTTTGTTTAGTTTTTTTATTTTAGGTTTAAGTTTTATTTTAGGTCTACATTTTATTTCTTATTTATTTTGAGTTTTATTTTGTAGGTTTATTTTTTAGGTTTACATTTTAATTTAATTTTAATTTTATTTTTTAAAATTTTATTTTATTTTTATTTTACATTTAGTTTATAATTTATTATGGTTTTTTTATTCTTATGTTTATTTTATTTATTTTTATTTAGTTTAACTTTTCTTTATTTTATTTTAGTTTATTTTTATTTGTTATTTTATTTTATTTTTAGGTTTAGGTTTAGGTTTTAGTTTAGGTTTTATTTTCTTTATTTTTTTATTTTATTTTAGTTTTGTTTTATTTATTTTATTTTTAGGTTTTATTTAGTTTAAATTTTAGGTTTTAGGGTTTAGGGTTTGGTTTATTTTAGGGTTTTAGTTTAGGTTTTGGGTTTTAGTTTTAGGGTTAACATTTGTTTTGTTTTGGGTTTAGTGTTTAGCTTTAGGGTTTGTGGTGGTTTTGGGATTTAGGGTGTGGTGGGTTTAGGTAGGGTTTAGGTCATTGAGTTTGGGTGGAGTTTAGAGTTTAGGGTTTAGTTTATGGAGGTTAGTTAGGTGGGTTAGTAGGTTTTAGGGGTTTAGGGTCAAGATTTGGGTTTTAGGGTTGTATGTAGTTTAGGGTTTAGGTTGGGGGGGTGGAGGATTTAGGTAGAATTTAGCTTTAAGTTTTGATTTTTTTTAAAAAAAAAAAAGTAACCCAGGAGTTTATTTATTTATTTATTTTGGATTATTTATTTTATTTTATTTTATTTATTTATTTTAGGTTTAGGTAGATTTATGTTTATTTCTTAGTTTTATTTTTTTATCTTTAGGTTTAAGTTTATTTTATTTTTAGGTTTGGTTTAGGTTTTTTATTTTATTTTTTAGGTTTTGGTTTTTAATTTAGGTTTACTTTAGGTTTAGATTTATTTTAGTTTATTTTATTTTATTTAGTTTAGGGTTTAGGTTTAGATTATTTTAGGTTTGGTTTAAGTTTTATTTTAATTTATGGTTTAGGTTTTATTTTTATTTAGTTTTAGGTTTATTTTTAGGTTTAGTTTTTACTTAGTTTTATTTTAATTTAATTTAATTTTATTTTATGTTTAGTTTTATTTTATTTAGGTATTTTATTTTTAGGTTTATTTTATTTTTAGTTTAGTTTTGGTTTTATATTTTGTTTTATTTTAGTTTTATTTTTATTTTATTAAATTTAGAATAGGTTTAGGTTTAAGTTTTAGTTTTAATTTTATTTTATTTTATTTTTAGGTTAAAGTTTTTTATTTTTTATTTTAGGTTTTATTTTATTTAGGTTTAGGTTTTAGGTTTGGGTTTAGGGTGGGGTTTAGAATTTAGGGTTTGTGGTTTAGGGTTTAGATTTTATTGCAGAGAAGGATTGGGTTGAGCTTTAGGGTTTTTGTAGGTCGATTTAGGATTTTTTAATTTGTTTTAAAATTTTTTATTTCTCATTTTATTTTCAATTATGTATACTGGTATGTTTAGGTTTATTTATTTTATTTTTTATTTATTTTAGTTTTTTAATTTTTATTTTTTATTTAGTTTAGTTTATATATTTTAGGTTTATTAATTTTAGTTTATTTTTAGGTATAGGTTTACGTTTAGATTTATTTTTAGTTTAGTTTTTTTTTTTAAGGTTTAGATTTTATATTTTATTTTTAGGTATAGGTTTAGGTTTTTATTTTATTTTTATAGGTTTAGGTTTTAGGTTTTTATTTTAGGTTTTATGTTTTAGTTTTGGTTTAGGTTTACTTTTATTATATTATATTTATTTTTATTTTAGGTTTAGTTTATTTTAGGCTTAGGTTTAGGTTTTATCTATTTTAGTTTAGTTTAATTTAGTTTCAGTTTAGGCTTATTTTATTTTGTTTAGTTTTTTTATTTTAGGTTTAAGTTTTTATTTTAGTTTAGGGTCTACATTTTATTTCTTATTTATTTTTGAGTTTTATTTTGTAGGTTTATTTTTTAGGTTTACATTTTAATTTAATTTTAATTTTATTTTTTAAAATTTTATTTTATTTTTATTTTACATTTAGTTTATAATTTATTATGGTATTTTTTATTCTTATGTTTATTTTATTTATTTTGTTTAGTTTAACTTTCTTTATTTTATTTTAGTTTATTTTATTTTTATTTTATTTTATTTTAGGTTTAGGTTTAGGTTTTAGTTTAGGTTTTATTTTTTTATTTTTGTTTAGTTTTGTTTTATTTATTTTATTTTAGGTTTTATTTAGTTTAGGTTTAAATTTTAGGTTTTTAGGGTTTTAGGTTTAGGGTTTATTTTAGAGTTTATGGTTTGGGTTTGGGTTTAGGGAGGTCAACATTTAGGGTTTAGGGTTTTGGGTTTAGTGTTTAGGCTTTAGGGTTTAGGGTTTTAGGATTTAGGGTTTAGGGTTTAGGGTTACCTTAGGGTTTAGGGTTAGTTTAGAGTTTAAGGTTTAGGGTTTAGGGTTTAGGCTTTATGGTTTAGGGTTTTCGGTTTAGTGTCTTATGGTTAGGGTTAGGTTTCAGGAGGGTAGGTTTTATGGTTTATGGTTTTAGGGTTTAGGGTTAGTTTAGGGGTTAAGATTTATGGTTTAGGGTTTTTAGGGTTGTATGTTTAGGGCTTTTAGGGTTTAGGGTTCAGGGCTTGGGGTTTAAGGTTTAGGATTTAGGTTTAGAATTTAGCTTTTAAGTTTTAAGGATTTTTTTTTTAAAAAAAAAAAAATTAAGTAGACCGGTAGGTTTAGGTTTCTTTAGTTTATTTTCTATTTATTTTTGGATTATTTATTTTATTTTTTTATTTTTATTTTAGTTTATTTTTTTAGGTTTAGGTATAGATTTATGTTTATTTCTTAGTTTTATTTTTTTTATCTTTTTTAGGTTTAAGTTTATTTTTTATTTTTAGGTTTTGGTTTAGGTTTTTATTTTTATTTTTTCGGTTTAGGTTTTTGGTTTTTAATTTAGGTTTACTTTAGGTTTAGATTTATTTTTAGTTTATTTTATTTTATTTAGTTTAGGGTTTAGGTTTAGATTATTTTAGGTTTTGGTTTAAGTTTTTTTATTTTAATTTATGGTTTAGGTTTTATTTTTTATTTAGTTTTAGGTTTATTTTTTAGGTTTAGGTTTTTACTTAGTTTTTATTTTAATTTAATTTAATTTTTATTTTATGTTTAGTTTTTATTTTATTTAGGTATTTTATTTTTAGGTTTATTTTATTTTTAGTTTAGTTTTGGTTTTTATATATTTTGTTTTATTTTAGTTTTTATTTTTTATTTTATTAAATTTTAGGAATAGGTTTAGGTTTAAGTTTTAGTTTAGGTTTTAATTTTATTTTATTTTTTATTTTTTTTAGGTTAAAGTTTTTATTTTTTTATTTTTAGGTTTTATTTTATTTAGGTTTAGGTTTTTAGGTTTTTAGGGTTTAGGGTTTAGGGTTTAGAATTTAGGGTTTGTGGTTTAGGGTTTAGTATTTAGGGTTGTAGATTTTAAGGATTAAGGTTGAGCTTTTAGGGTTTAGAGTTGTAGGTGTACGATTTAGGATTTTTTTAATTTGTTTTAAAATTTTTTATTTCTCATTTTATTTTTCAATTATGTATACTGGTATGTTTAGGTTTATTTATTTTATTTTTTATTTATTTTAGTTTTTTAATTTTTAATTTTATTTAGTTTAGTTTATATATTTTAGGTTTATTAATTTTAGTTTATTTTAGGTATAGGTTTACGTTTAGATTTATTTTAGTTTAGTTTTTTTTTAGGTTTAGATTTTATATTTTATTTTAGGTATTTAGGTTTATTTTTATTTTATAGGTTGAGGTTTTAAGTTTTAATTTTAGGTTTATTTTTAGGTATTATTTTTTAGTTTAGGTTTAGACATATTTTTAGTTTATTTTATTTTATTTTGGTTTAGGTTTAGCTTTAGTTTATTTTAGTTTTAGGGTTTTATTTATTTTAGTTTAGTTTATCATAGTTTAGGTTTAGGTTTATTTTATTTTTATTTTAGGTTTAATGTTTTTTTAATTTCGGGTTCAGGTTATATTTCTTATTTATTTTTAGGTTTTATTTTTATGTTTATTTTTTAGGTTTAGGTTTTTATTTAGTTTTTATTTTATTTTATTTTAGGTTTATTTTCTTTTTATTTCAGGTTTAGTTTTTTTACTTTATTTAGGTTTTTTTATTTTTTTAATTTAGTTTAGGTTTTTTTATTTTATTTTAGTTTTGTTTTAGTTTTTTTTATTTTCTTTTTAGGTTTAGGTTTAGGTTTAGGTTTTAGTTTATGTTTATATTTTATTTTATCTTTACATTATCTTTGGTTTGGTTTTTTTATTTATTTTATTTTTAGATTTTATTTAGTTTAGGTTTAGGTTTTTTTTTTTTGGGTTTTTGGGTTTTTTGGTTAGGTTTTATTTTATGTTTATTTTTAGGTTTTATGTTTTAGTTTAGGTTTAGGCTTGCTTTTAGCTTATTTTATTTTATTTAGTATAGAGTTTATGTTTAGTTTATTTTAAGTTTATGTTTAGGTTTTATTTATTTTAGTTTAGTTTATTTTAGTTTAGGTTTAGGTTTCTTTTATTCATTTTATTTTTATTTTTGGTTTAGTTTTTATTTTTAGTTTAGGGTATGGGTTCTATTTTTATTTAGTTTTAGGTTTAATTTTATGTTTATTTTCTTGGTTTAGGTTTTCATTGAGTTTTTATTTTATTTTATTTATTAGTTTATTTTATTTTATTTTTAGGTTTAGGTTTAGGTTTTAGTTTAGAATTTAATTTTATTTTGTCATTTTATTTTATTGAGGTTCAGGTTTTCTTTTTTTATTTTATTTTTAGGTTTTATTTAGTTTAGGTTTAAGTTTAGGTTTTTAGGTTTTTAGGGTTTAGGGTTTAGGGTTTAGGGTTTAGGGTTTAAGGTTTAGGTGTATAGTATAAGTTTAGGGTTTAGAGTTCTGGCTTTAGGGTTTAGAGTTTTTAGGGTTTATGGTTTAGGGTTTAGGATTTATGGTTTAGGGTTTTTAGGGTTGAGGGTTATTTTAGGGTTTAGGTTTTAGGATTTAGGGTTTAAGGTTACGGTAAGGGTTTAAGTTTAGGGTTTAGGGTTTAGTATTTTTTAGGGTTTAGAATTTACGGTTGTAGGTTTAGAGTTAGTTTTAGGGTTTCAGGTTTTGTGTTTTTTTAAAACAAATTAAGTAGACCAATAGGTTAGGTTTATTTAGTTTTCTTATTTATTTTAGTTTGGTTTATTTTTTTCTTTTATTTAATTTAGTTTCTTTATTTTATGTTTATTTATTTATTTTTTTATTTTATTTTATTATTTAGGTTTAGGTTTAGGTTGAAGTTTATGTTTAATTTTATTTTTATTTTATTTTTTAGGTTTAGGTTTTATTTTTTATTTTTAGGTACATGTTTAGGTTTTAATTTTTTTGGTTTAGGTTTTAGGTTTTTATTTTAGATTTATTTTAGGTTTTTTTAGTTTAGGTTTAGGTTTATTTTTTGTTTATTTTATTTTATTTAGTTTAGGGTTTAGGTTTAGTTTATTTTAGGTTTAGGCTTAGGTTTTATTTATTTTAGTTTAGTTTATTTTAGATTAGGTTTATGTTTATTTTATTTTGTTTATTTTAGGTTTAGGTTTTTTCTATTTTATTTTAGGGTTTAGGTTTTATTTTTTATTTATTTTTAGGTATTACTTTTAGGTTTATTTTTAGGTTTAGGTTTTATTTAGTTTTATTTTTTATTTAGGGTTTTGTGCCACCATCCTTCAAGATCTTTGATGCCATTAATGAGCAACACATTGCAAACTTTAGAGCTTTTAGTTAGTCTGTCAGGTGTTGCATTTGATTGGTGCACCAAACTGCCCAACGGTTCGATGAAGACTTTTGCTGAGTTGGAGCACCTCTTCATCAAGTGCTTTGCTGGAGCTCAGTAGAGGCTGCCTGTAGGTGACATCAATGAGAGAAGCACAAACTCAACGAGTTTCTTGTTGATTATATTTTCAGGTGCTTAACCTGAGCATGAAATGCGAACCACAGCTATTTGAACAGCATGCCATAGAGATTCTTCTCAAGAATTTCCATGGCCAAGTCGCATTCATGCTTAAGGACTTTACCATCAAAAAATTTGAGAAATTAATTAACAAGGCAGTTAGCCTATAAGAGAAAGCCAAGCCTTTCTCGACCAATCATCTAGGCCCAACCCTCATAAGGTGTTTGAGAAGAAGATAGGGACAATTATGTTAATGGACAAAGGGAAGCAACCAGCCAGAGTTCAGTACGAGAAACTATGAGCTCAGCAGCCTCTTTTTTTGCCTCCTCTTTCTCCACCTCGGCCATCAAATCGGCCACCGCAACCACCACAACTACCATATCCACCACCTCAGCAACCTGCCTAACAGTGGGTATTCATATCCATCACCAGGTAGCTACTTTCCATCTACTCTTATTGATAGATTGAATAAGCCATATTCTAGGAAAATCTTTAAGAATCTCATAAAGAAACTTGACTTTCGCTACTAAAGCCTAAGAGGAAGTGGGCAAGAGCGATGATTCTAGCTATTGCTCCTACCACCACATGTTAGGTCATATCTTAGAGGATTGTATCACTTTTAAGGACTAGCTTGAGCGTAGATGCAATTTGAGAGGCACAGTTATCCCTAAAGAGTACTTATTAAAATAACCATCCAATTCTATTAGAGTAATCCTTAGGGATACTTGCAATCCTCTTAAGATAAAAGAAGGTTAGTATATCTCCCTATCCTAAACCTCTAAGAAGATTATTTCTAAGATCAAAAAGCTTTCCTTGCAGGTGCTTGAAGTAGCTCAAACCTCCAACACCAAGGAAGTTTTGCTAGTTGCAAAGGATAACTCGTGGAAGGTGACACCAAGTAGAAAACCACCATACTTGCAGATAGTCCAATAATGCACCATCATCCAAGTCCTTCCTCCACGCTATAACTACAACCTCTTCTAGCTCCTCTCTATTGGTAGAAGCATTGTATTTGTGGATAAGGGAACCAAATCCTTTACTCCTTACTTTATTTGATTTCCATCATGTACCTCCACCCAAAAAAGAAATTAATGAAGAAATTCTATACTTATATATTATACTTTGATGCTCTGATTTTATTCCTATTGAAAGCTCTCTGAGTCTAAATAAAAATAACAGCTCTAGTAGTTTCGATCCTTTCATTTTTGATTTAGAGACATACTATCATTCTCTGAATCAATCAGGTTCACCTCTTAAGATTGACTTGGAGACAACTGACTCTAAGGATCCAATAGAAGTCGTAGGTATGCCTGAGAAGGTAGAACTTTCCACAAGCTCATCATTCCAAGAAGTCACCAAGTCATCCTATCAATGGCAAAGTTCTACCCAGTGGTAGAACTATAAAGGTAAGCAAGTCATTGGTTTCAATGAGAAGATAGCCCCTCCATAAGATGCTCCACCCATGGATAAGCTTGTGGAGGACCAAGTCAAACCTGATTATAATGTCCTAGCTCAGCTTAGAAAGTTTCTAGCTAAGTTAAGTGTATACGACGCCCTTATCTTATCCAAAGAGATGATGGAATTGCTAATCAAGGCCTTACTTGATCTAGAGATATGCTTAGCTCAGCTAACCGCTACTAAAGGGGAGGCATGTCACTCAAAAGACATCTTAGGAGTTAGATTCAATGATGAAGACTTATTCCTAGGGATGACCAAGCACAACTTCCCTTTTACATTATAGTGGATGTTAGATATAGTTATCTCACCGTTCACCAAGTGTATCAATCAACATTATGAGTTTACCCTTGCCTACTTGAGTATACATCTCCAAACTCCAAAAAAGAAAGAATAATGAGAGGATTCAATGAACAAGGCGAGGGCCTTGTGGTGTTTATTTTGGATTTATGTGTGTGTGGGGGGGGGACACCACAGATCATAGGGGTACTTTTAAGGTGATTGGGTACAACATTAAGGTTTAATGTACTATCTAAAGATAGAGATCACCCTACAATGGACCTAATCATAATAAAGACTCTTAAGGCATGATGGGTCAATGAATGTATGAAGATATTTACCCTACTTTACATGGATGAATAAAGTAGGTTTATATTAAACCGTGTTCTTAAGTTCCCTATGGAGGCAAGCCTCATAATTATATTTAGGAAATGAAACTTCTTAAGAATACTCGACATTAAAGAAGATAACTATCATCTCCAAAGATTTCAAGGTTAGACTATCAAAGATTGGTTGTATGTGGAAAATCAATTGGGAAAGTTCAAGGAAGACTTATTTTTGGAATCCAAATGAAATAAGTAGGAAATTCTCATGATACTAGGAAGCCTAGTGAGCATTCCAATCTATCCTATGGTTGGGCTTTATAATTTTGAAGTTGAGGAGATTTTTATGTTTTGAGTTGAAATTTAATTAGATTATAAGTGCTTATAATGCACCAACACAAGGTTGTGGGAATGCCTAAGAGGTGAGGATTTATGTGAGGATTTATTCTTGTAGCCAGATGGAAATAGCTACCTTGGATCCTAAATCTAGGGAGCTTTAGTATGACCTAAAAAAAAGACCTAAATCTAAGTGAAAGGTGGACATAAGGGTTTACCACCATAAGAGAGAATAAATTATCCAACTTCTAAACTTATAATGGCCTGGAGTGGCCACTAGCTAACTTCTCATATGATTTTAAAATAATGTTGTCCGATCTTGTGAATTGCAAGATAGCTAGGGTAGTTATTTAATTAGAAAGAGACTAAAGTCCTAAACACACTCCCAAGAGAGACTAGAGCATGAGTGGTATGAGCATATGACTTAATCTATAGAAGAAAATATTTTTTTAAATTTTATTTCATTTTAAACACATCATTTTGACAGAGGCTTTAGATTTCTTATGCCTAAATGCATGATGAAATAGGTTAGGGTCAAATCAACTAGAAGAAGGTGTTCACCACAAGGGATGCCCTCATAGGTCAAGCATTCCTTTATCGCAAGGATGGATATCCTTCATGTTCAAGAGAAAAAAGATTATGCATGCATGATGTGAAACATACAACCACATAGCTAAGGGGTTGCTAAATCTTTTAATTATCTTATTTATATCTTACGCTTTATGATGAGATTATGAGTTGTTTAAAATTTAATTACGAATGATTAGTTAGGTAGAAAAGTTATTTTTATCCTAAGAGCTTAATCGTATCCAAGCCACACATTAAATCATAAATCATTTAATAAACTATAAAAAGCATCTCCTAATGCACAATGTAAACATAACATCAAACAATTATATAAAATATCATAAAAGAATAAAAGGTCGGTCGGTACCACCATACAACCCTGAAGAGAAAAGATGGTTATGAGCTCTACCCTTATACAATATCGAACATGAAAGAATAATTATAATTGTATTAAATATTATGGGGGGTCTTCTTTCTTCATATCTCCATTTCTGATTTGGTTCCTTCTTTTATTTGGATGGTGCTTGCTTCAAAGGCATCACATGGCACCTAATGACAAAGCCTTCTCACGCTCATCCTAATCCCCATAGCACTAATCCTAATTCTTATTGCAAAAAATTATAATTTATGTGGGAAAAGTAAATCTAATTGCACCGCAAATTAGGTTAAGCTAAATATACATATAATCCCAAGTAGTTGTATTTATAATTTGGACTTAGACCCACATGGGTAACTAAGCCCACCTATCCTAACTTGGATTATGCTTAAGGATTTAAGCAACTTGCAAAAAAAGAGCATTCACATTTATTTTAAGCATCCCTTAAGCATAATCCCCTATAGAAAACAAGATTAAGCTAATATTCACCAATCATCCATAAGCATACACCCTAACATCCAATTGAAATAATACATCATAAAACAAAACATACATCATACATCATCCTAACTTAGAGCTAGAAGTGGTGACTTAATTCTAATGTGTGTATTAAGGCTTGTGTGGTATGTCTTAAGCATTAGTGTTACATTTTCTAAGTGTAGAAGGATTCAATTTAACATGAAAGGTTGATTTCACTTAAAAGTAGTTTAATTGATTTGTGAATTTTAATTTTTGTTTTCTTTATTTCATATGGTATACACTTAGCAACTAAGTGTTATAAAGAGAGAAAACGGGATCATTCTTTCTGTAATCCTTACCTTAAGCCACTTTCTAAAGAATATTAATTTGATTTAGTTCTCTTTAGTGAATGGCTTATTAAATGATTTAATTAATCCTAAGTTTAGGATCACTTTAAATAGTCCTATTCAAAATGAAATTTATTAAGATTATTTAATTGAATTACTACCACATGACATATATTAAATCATTCCTTTCCATCACATGTAACATGCATATGATTTAATCCTAAGTGTATATACATGAAATATATTTTAGCACACTTAAATGATGAATGTATGTGTATGTTTAGAATTTATATTTTATTTGATTGAATAATTTAAACATATTTACTTAAAACTTTATCCAAATTTTTATACAAAAGGGACATAAGAATAAAATTAAATAGACATGTGACATTATTAAATCAAGGAAATGAGGTAATCAAATGACCTCCTTGGATCTAGCTAAGGTATCATATTCTTGGGATGTCCAGACTATATACCCATTTTCATTCAAACATATGTAAATTCATATACATGAACTTAGGAAAAGCTCCAAATCATATGGCTAATTAATTAAACCACTTATTAAATTATGAATGCATGCAATTTTAATGTAAAATGTGGCTTTCATTCACTAATCACATATACATATACATGTACAAAGATATAGGCAAGTACATGTCATTGTTAAACCAAGGAGGTGAGGAAATCAAATGACCTCCTTAGGGCTAACTAAGGCCTTGTATTCCCAGGATGTCTAGATTATATACTTAGTTTTCGTGGACACACATGGATGTATACATAAATAAGGGAAAGAAAACCATGCAAAGATTGTATATTTTTTTGATTGAATCATTTATATATATGAATTAAAGCTCTATCCAAATTCTAATGTTGAAATACATAAGATTGAAATCAAATGGGTACGTGCTCTTATTGAACCATGGAAATGAGGTAATCAAATTGCCACCTTGGGACTACCTAAAGCCTCATGTTCCCGAGATGTCTAAACAATATACCCATTACCATTCAATCTTATATAAATTAACATGTGAATAGAGGAAAGAGAACTCAACATTCATACACTTAAGCTATAAGCACATGCTTTTCTTATGCATTTATAATTATCATCATAACACATATTATTATTAATTTATAAGCTTTCAAAAAAATACATTTGGATTTAATAGTGATAATAGCATATATTAAATTAAATCAACACATGCAAGCTTACATAAAGGGAATCTATTTTATTTTACTTGATTTTGAAAAGATCGATGCATGAATTCAAATGACATACCAAATTTAACTTGATTGGAAAGAGGACAATCAAATATAAGCATGTGATTCATTCTACCAAACTAGTTCTTTAAGGATAATCAAATCAAATAAGATTATTTAAAGCAAAGCAAATCTTCTTTATTAATTAAGTTTTGAATTTGATTTGATTTAAAGAGGAGAAGAGAAATAATCACTTATTATTTTAAACCCATTTCCACAATAGTGATTTAATTTAATTTAAGGAAATATAATTAAGTTAATTTTATGGGTTAATTAAGTTGAACCCTTAATTAGATGAATTAATTACCCTTACCTATGTCACCATAAAGTAATTAACTAAATAATTATGAGCCAACATGATATGCATGGAAAAATAACCTTGCAATGATCCTAGGGAATAAAAGGTGCCTAATGCAATTGGCTTATGATTAATAGTTAATTAGATTGGGATTTAATTAATTACTCTTATGGTTTTTCCACACATATGGACTAACCATAACTTCATTAAACTCCTTTAGGTTATTAAAAACCCAAAGATCTACCCCATTATTTAATTAATTAAGGTCTCATGTGATTATGATTTCAATTTGATTAAGTGATTTAATTAATTAGTTAAATCTTAATTAATTTCATTTTAAAAAAAAAGGTGAAACAAACTTACGAAAAGGGGTCCAAACCCTATTCCTTAGTTCACTTAAAGTTGAACAATGATTAATAAACTTAATTAACCAATTTAACAATTCATGAGATTAATTAATCATTAATTAATTTAAAAGAGTAGTTAAGGTTTAATTAGTCAAATTTCTAATTATGTGAGTAATAAATCCCAAGAAAATCAAGGGAGGCTGAGGTCATCCCATTAAATTATCCCACAAAATTTGGCATTAATTACTTAAGTAATTAAACTAATAAATTTTGTAATTAAACCTTAATAAATTTTATTCAAAATTAGTTAAGATCATTTTAATTAATTCTCTCAAATACCTTTAAAATATGTATTTATTTACATTTTTTATTTCTCTATGATTTTTATTATTTTTAGAAGTTTAGCCATTAAAAATGATTAATTAAGTTTAAAGCCTAATCCTATGGCAAGCCGACGCGTGGCACACTTTCCACATGGCGTAGGGATTGGCTACTTAAAACTTATCTAACACGTGCTTATGTGGCGCGGTGGATGCACTTTCTTGTCTCCGCCATCCCATCTTAGATTACAATTCATCCACGCCTTAATAAGATTAAATTAGATTGATCTTGTGGATCTAATCATGACCATCTAATCATGATAGTGCATGATTTAACGTCACACGATGAGGGAGAATGGAGTTCATTCACCATTGCTCACTTGATCCAAGCTTACCTTGGCTCGGATCAACTCCAAAAAGATACCACACCTTCACAACATTGATCGGAGGGGATCCAATGATCAAGATCACATGAGATGCAAGTTTTCTTTAAAAAGCTCCAACCCATTTTTTCCTAAGGATCAATTTTGGAAATAAACCTCACTAGAGCTCAAGACCAGCCACTGAAATGATTGAGGAAGCTTCATCTAGTGGAGATGAAGCCCTATTGACCAGCAATTGGATTAATTCCTTGATGTTTGCTCGGAAGGCCATGAATTGATGATTTGGAGCTTAGCTTTGATCAAAGTCCCACCTTCAGTGCTCAGGAAGCTTGGGAGATGATTAATTCTTGCTGGACAAGGCCTAGGAAAGGTTTGTGCAAAGTTAATTTGAGTTTGATGGATAAATGGGGAAGTTAGGTTCCTATTTTGGGAAGGATGGGAATTACATTTTTTGATCAATGAATGAGCTTGGGAGCTTAAGGAATGGCTCTAGTATCTATTCTTGGGTGGCTAGAGCTACGAGGAATGATTTTTGTGTGTGTTTGAGTGTAAATAAGGGGGTTTGTACCCCCTTTATGTTGATCGGATGGTGGGTTTAGGTTTGGCTTCTAGTGGCCATCCGACCATCTCAAGGAGATGTGGGTGGCAGGGAGGAGGTGAGTTGGCTCAGCATGGTTGGTTGAAAGTGTGAAGGTGGCTACCAAGGAGGAATCATGGGTGTGTTATGGGTTTTAAATGCTTCAATGGGGAGGGTGAAGTGATTTCACCTCCCATGGGTCATGACCAACCCAACCACCCCTTGTTAGGTGGTGTGTCTTAGCCTTAGTGGACCATTGGGAGAGTACCAAGTGGCCAAGGAATGGAAATGACCACTTACATGGGTGATTTGTCTCATGTGATGCCCTTGACCCTGGGTAGAATGATTATTTGCATTGGATTTGATTTGGGCAGATTTGAAATGAGCCAGTTAGCCCAAATTTCAAGTCAATTGGAATTGATTTGGTTATGTTTGGCTCAATTTGACTCATTTAAGTCAAATTGGGTCAAGTTTACCAATTTGTCAAATTAGGTCAATCCAAAGGTTGGGTCAAGTTCATATAATCATTTGGGCTATTTTGGTTCAATTGGTTTGGTTTAGTTTGGCTTAGATTTGATTTTGCTCATTTGAATTCATTTGGGTCAAATGGTTAAGTTGACCAATTTGACAAAATTGGCCAAATTGGTTTGTGTTGGTTTGGGTTTAGTTGACCAATTGATGATGATTGTAGTTTTGGTTTTGCTTTAGGCCAACTTGAACCTTTAGGTCAATTTGGGCTAAGTAGGTCAATTTCAATTGGGTCCAATCATGGCTTTGGTCAAGTTCAATCAATTTGGAAATAAACTTGAGTCATTGGTTGCAATCAATTTGGTTTATATTTTGATTTGACCCAATTTGATCATTTAGGTTAATTTGGGTCAACTATCAAGAGGGCCAATTGGGTTTTTGACTCAATTGAAGGTCAAGTCATATTCAAATATTGATTTTTATTTGGTATGAATCATTGGTTTCAAGGATTTGGCTTAGTTACAATTTAGCTAGTTTGGGTTCATATGAGATAAGGGGTTGACTTGGTCAAATGACCAAGTTGACTTGGTTTGACCTAATTTAGGACAATTAATCAACTTAGGTGATCAATAATCATGATGGGAGGTTTTGATGGGCTTGGTTCAATCCAATTTTGGGTAGGATTAAAACTTGGCAAATAGGTCAAATTGCCACATTGGGTCAAGTGGACCAATTGGGTTTAGTTGGCTTGATTTTGGGTTGAGTTTGATTTAGTTGAGTTTATATATGGATTTGGGATTGATATATAAATTCAATTTCAATTGACTTGGGTTCAAATGGGTTTTGGTTCATTTGAACATTTCAAGTCAAAAGGGTTAAGTTGGGTTTGACTTGGGTAGATTTTGGTTTGGCTTGATGATTGTAGATTTCATTTATATTTGTGAATATGATTGAAGGTATGATTGATTCATGAGAAAATAATTTGAATTTGGGATTTGGAATGAAGGAATTTGGCTAAGTCCATGGAGTTGGGTCAAGTGGCTTAAGATTAGATTTTGATTTGGTTTGATTTAGTTTTGATGATTTAAATGATTTGTAAAGTTGATTGAAAATATGATTGATTTTTGAGAAAACTAATTGAGTTTGATTTGATTTGGATTAATAATTGGCTAAGTCCATGGGATAGGTCATATGGCTTAGGAAGGGTTTTGATTTAATTTGATTTAATTTTGATCATTTGAATGTAGATTTGATTTATATTTTGGAAGATGGATTGAAGATATAAATTGATTATGAGAAAATCAATTGATTTTGGATTGATTTGAATTAAGATTTGGCTAAGTCCATGGATAGGTCATATGGCTTAGAAGGGTTTCAAGTTTGGATTTAATCATGGGCTTCAATCATTTGGTTTTGAAATTGGGGCTTGGATTTGGATTTGAATTTGATGTTTAAATTGAACTTGAGGTTTGGTTTGAGAAGGTGAATATGGATTGGATTTGGGTTGTAGGTAGGTGGATTATCATAATCCCTAAGGCATAACCTAATCCTATGGTTAACCCTTCTAAGTCTTTAGGCTTGTTAAGTGTTTACCTAATTGTTAGAAGTGTCTTATGACTAGGAAGTCTTAGTGTCTAGAAGACTCCTAAGTCTAAGATGGGAAGATTGAATATGACTCAAAAGTGAGGTCAATGCCTTAGGCTCATAGTGTTGCCCTTGGATATATAGATGATTGGAAGACCGAAGCCAAGTTTCACATTATAGACTCGGATACATCTTTCAATACTTTGCTTGGGAAACCATGGATACATGAGAACAACATAGTTCCATCCTCTCTACATCAGTGTATGAAGTTCGTGAGAGGTGGGATCATTTACTGTGTCAAAGGAGATCTCAAGCCATTTACAGGTCACATATGAGGATGCGGCTTACTTCCTCCCTCAAAATCAACAAGTCTATTCTCGTAAACTTGGCCAAAGTTTAAAAATAAAAGAAAAATAGAAGAAAAAAGGAAAGAGAAAAAGAAAAGAAAAGAAAAGACAAAAATAAAAAGAAAATAAAAGGGAGTAAATAGACTTGGAGGAGGAAGTTGAGCCAAAATTAAATTACACCATTACTATTCAACATATGATGGGATGTCCCACCTCCACTGTAGAGGAAGAGGCCGCCTGAGGCGTGGGTGAAAACCTCTTTAAAAGCCACCTAATAGAAGATCTATCCCGCCAGAGTACACATCCTATTCATTTAGACTTTGAATCTAGTTCATAGGATGAGTCTTATATGGTTAGCACACCATCTAAAGAGTAGATTCCCTTAGAGGTGACACTTGAGCCGAGATAGCGATGAAGACGGCTCCAAAGCAAAGCATAAGTGTATCCAAGTCTATATGTGAAATAGTTAGGCATCGCTTGGGAACCTTAGCTCTAACCCCACTTTCCTCTCAAAAAAGCTAAGGGTTTGGTAGTTAAGGAAGCCCCTAAGTCATCCACGTGTGAAGACTCGAGGTTCTTTTCGGGAGCATCATCCTCAAGTCAAGTTGATGTAGAACTTGAGGATGATTCATATAAAGATTTAATAGAATTACCTTTTGATTGGTACTTGTCTTGTGTTCATAATTTAGCAAAGAAAGGGTTAATCCCACATACTTGGTCAAAGCATAGGTCATAATACTTCAAAAGAATATGGAAGAACAAATGCAAAAGCTCTCCATCAAGACTATTGGATTTGGGTCTAGATGATGATGATTACCGCTTAGTCATCTCCAATCATTTAGAATCGAGTTCTTTTCAATCACATTAATATGAGAAAAGGAACTTTAGATGATCCTAAGGATTTTGAAGTCAAAGAGCATCACTGGGAGTTTAGAAGAGATCAAGTCAACCATCGACAAGCTCAAGGAAATCAACTTAAGAACTAAAGAAGATCCATGCCATATACATGGTTCTTTGTTGAATGAAATTGAAACCAATGACTTAGTTATGCTATTGATTGAGTTTAAGGACTACATGGAGATATGAAGAGATGCTTGGATTGGCTCCTAATAAGCAATCCATTAATTAGCAAAAGAGCCTACTAACTATCAAGCAAGCTCCTAGACGCATGCGATTAGACATAGAATAATAGTCATTTATGAAGTCAAGAAATTGATCAATGTTGGCTTCATCTCGAAAGAAAGATACCTATGATTAGCCATCCCGTTAAGAAAAAGAATGGCCAAATTCACATATGCTTCATGGATTTATATAAGGCATGTCCAAAAGATGAATTTTCACTACCAATCGGAGTGATGGTGGACATTGCCTCATCTCATGCGCTTTTCTCTTTTCATGGATGGCTCATCTAGATATAACCAAATAAAGATGGCCCCAAAGATGAAAGAAATACTTTTAGAACCCATGATCAAAATCTATTATTATAAGGTCATGCCTTTAGCCTTAAAATGTGCTACATACCAACGGCTATGACTCAATCTCGATGAACTCATTCATCATCAGGTCGAGTGTTATGTCGATAATATCATTATCAAAAGTAGAGAAAAGGAAGACCATCTCTTTTACTTGAGAGTAGTTTTGGAACAGTTAAGATAATTTAACCTCAAAATGAACTCCCTAAAGTGTGCATTTGGAGTAGCTTTAGGGAAATTCCTTAGGTTTGTTGTCCACACCATGGAATTGAAATTGATCGGAGAAGATTAAGGCATATTAGAAATGCCACCCTAAAAGTTTAACTCAACTCGATCATTCCAAGGGCAATTGGTATATCTAAGATGCTTTATATCCAACCTTTCGAGAAGATGCCATTCTAGCACTTGTCAAAGGATGCCAAGTTCAAGTGGTAAGTGTAAGAATGCCTCAAGACATCAAGCATACCGATGCGTTCTTAGCCCCCTATCCGGGCAAGGATCATACTTTACATTATTAGATGACTTGGCTTTGTTGGCCCAAGCCAATGATGAAGGAAGGAAAACACACTCTACTACCTCACCATCATCTAATCCTCATGCTAATTATCCACTCATTGAGAAGCATTGCTTAGCATTAATGTTTGCATCCCAAAAACTATAGCACTACATGCTTCATCATAAGGATAACTTAATCTCTAGGATCAATCCACTATAGTATCTCATGAAACGACCAACGCTATCCAAACAATTGGAATGATGGTCCATGATCCTCTTGTAGTTTGACATTACCTTTGTACTTCACCATGCGGTGAAAGGGCAAATGTTAGTAGATTTCTTAGCAAAGACACCACTTCTTTTATCTCTCTACTAGTGATGATTTCCGATGAAAAAATCATGAACTTAGGGATACTAGCATTCTGGGAGATGTACTTTGATGGTGTTTCTCAAAGAGGAGAAGAACCATAATCTACTATTCTAGAAAGCAGGGGAAGGAATAGATCTCTAACTCTAGACATAATCTTATGAGATTCATCTATCCAATCCTTGCACCAACAATGAAGCAAATATGAGGCTCTTATTGCCTGAGTTAGTTACTCTAAGCATCCATAACATCAACATCTTGGGATTCTAGCTAGTTATCATCCAAATTGCTAAGTCCTATAAAGTTATAAAGCCCAAGATCCATCACTACCATAAGTACACCATGGCTTTATTGACCAGAATCCTAGAGGTCACCATTTATAAGATTCATCGAGGAGAGAACACCATTGAGTATGCTTTAGCCATGCTTGCTAAGGAGTTGGCATGTCCGAGGGTATGCTATAGACAAGTCTTATCCCTTATTGATACTGAACTCATCAAATAGTACTCTCTTGAAGCAGAGGTTACCATTGCCAAGAAGGATGAGGAGTTAGATTGGAGGCAATCATTCTTGGATTACTTACATAAAGGAAAACTACCATAAGAGAAGTCCCAAGCCCATCAGATGAAGCAAAAGCACTTTCCTATGCTCTTGGATGGTGTCTTATATCTTTCAATCATATGTGGTTATGTTATTTAGACAAGCAAAAAGCCCATAAGATCATGATCGAGGTACACTTAGATTATGTGGAGCCAACCCAAAAGATGAAAACCAAGATCAAGAGACTAGGATACTACCGCCATCGATGATCAAAGATTGCATGGAGACTAGGTGATGCCACCAATGTCAAATAAATATGTGGTCCTACACCAACCACCCAACATTCTATATCATACATTGGCCTCATGGCCATTCGAGTGTTGGGGTACCAACATAGTGGGTACAATCCTCCTTCTTCCAAGGGTCTTTCATCTTAGTCACATCGAGTACTTTTCCAAATGGGCAAAGGTAATTTTTCAAAGAGGTCATAGCTCAACATGTGCTCTGTTTAGGAATCATATCTTATAATCAAGTTCCTCGATTTCAATTATAATAATATTCAAGAGCACCGAGATCAATAACTTTTCCCCAAGACATCAATAACTTATGAATTATATTCTACCATCAACTAAGGAAAACTTAGCAGAAGCCTTCAACAAAACTCTCATCCAAATACTAAAGAAGACACTGACAATAAGTTAGTGGTATGAGTTAGTTGAAGCCTTGTGGGCCTACCACATATATAGAACTCCAACTCGCCTACTCTTTTTCCTTAGTGTATGGGTCAAGCCATTCTACCATTAGAAGTCCAACTCCCATCACTAACAATAGTAACAAGATCATAATAGTAGAATGCCAAGTTAAGAGAACTTGAAGGTTTGGAGGAGAGATGGTTGCGCCAAAACCTCAAGTTGTAAAGCTAAAATGATTTAAAGCTCACAATAAATTGCTCGTCCTAGAGCTTTTCAAGTAGAGAGCTATTTTAGTTCTAAGGAGATCAATTCCCATCATAAGATGGGAGGCAAGTTTGAACCCACTTGGGAAGGCCCTTTTCCATAGAGAAGGCCTAAGAGGATCTTATCGCTTATTAATCATAAGAGTTCCCAATGCTTCCAATCAATGCTCTACTTAAAGAAATATTATAAATCATGTTTGAAAATAATTATCATCAATGAAAATTCCATTTTGAATTCAATCTCTTCCATGTTGAAAGTATTCTTGTTTGAATCACCATGTGTTTATAGAACCCGAGCATCCTATCCTTCATCGACACAACACAAACATAAACTACACACAAACATATAAAACAAACACATATCTTTTATCTCGCTACTGGTTGAGATAACTCAATGATACTCACAATAGTTCCTAGGTCTATGTTACCCCTAGTGTGTCACCCAGGTCTTGCTTTGGAGGATGTAAGTCTGCTAAGTTTTCCTTCTTACTGGCCATGGCACATGACAGCCTTGTTAGTTTGGTAGCCTTAATGTTTGGCCGTAAGTTACCCCATGTTGGCTTCATTTAAGAGGATGTGAGTCTACTATGCTTTCTTCTAGATTAGCCTTGTGCACCGACTGGTCAGTATTTTAGGTTTAGGATAAGTCCTAGCTCCTTCCTCCTCGACTACTTCAAGCCCTAGTCCACCTTCCTGGCTCCCCAAGTAGTCTCTAGGTTGAAACCTACATGCTTTCTTTCTAGATTGATAGTTATACACCAATGTGCACCTTAGGTTGGTTCTCACTATCTAATGGATACACCACTCATGCCGATAGATACACCTTAGTTGGTTGGTTCTCACCTTAGATACACCACTCATGATGTAAGCTACTTTCTCCTTGAGTTGCCACCGCACACCTATAAGTTTTCTTTTCTAGGGCTCATATAATGCCCCTAGCACCTCCTTGGGAATATTTGGATCATCCTTTAACCCCATTTAGACACTGGGTTACTATTGATAGTCCCCTTCCCAAGCCACTATGATTGGAGAACCATCCTATGGATGTGCAGATTCTCCCTTGCTATAGTAAGTCTGAGATAGGTCAAGGCTGATATAGCCCTTTCTTAGTGGTCCTCACACCATAGGTCCATGCAATATATATATATATATCACTTGTGGATTAGGAGGACACCCTAATGTACCTTTTCCCAAGTGCATCTATCTTTAGGTGTCAAAAACTCCCTATAAGAATTGTGTGACTACTTGAGTTGATATAAGTCCCTCAACAACATTCACAAATAGTCACCTAAGTTTATTTGTTGTGCTACCAACAGGTCACCCCAGCGGTTGTTCCCTGCTTTAGAAGATGTAAGTCTGCTATGCCTTCTTCCTAGCATAGTCATTGCACACCGAAAGGCAACCCCTTAGGTTGGCTAGCTCTACCCCATAACCAGTAGACTATCCATTTGGATTTGTAAATCAGATATAAGTCATATATAGCCCTTCTCTTGGGTCCATCACACACATGGTCCATAAATTAAATCTATCAAATTTGATCGAGCTCACATCCCCAACAAACCCCTCCTCAATTCAAAATCAAACTAAACCAAACAAACCATATCAAATCACATGAAACTAAAATAAAATTAATGACTACTTTGAGTTGACATAAGTCCCAAGCACATTCACTCAAGAGTCGCCTAAGTCGGTTTGATTTATGTGCATCCAATGGTCACCCCAATGGCTATTCCTCACTTTAAAAGATTTAAGTCTACTATGCCTTCTTTACAACCATTATAATCAAAAGGAAAACCCTTAGGTTGGCTATTTACCCCATGGTAGACTATCCCTTTGGATTTGTAAACCGAGGTAGGTTAAGGATATAGCCCTTTCTCGGTCCATCACACACCAAAGGTCCATAAATTAACTCAGTTAAATTAAACCCAATGATTTTCCCTGGAGTTAAATCACACCCTTCTCCCTAGAGCCCCAAATCATATATAAACAAGTCAAGCAAACAAATTCAAAACCAACCTCCTAGTGGAGCCAAATTAAACCAACTCCTAGAGTCTAAATCAAAGAAATCCAACCAAACTCTTATTCCTAGATACATCCCCAAACAAATCTATGAAATCAAACTCAAATCCCAATCCCAATGGATATCAACTCGCTTCTAGTGGAAGGTTCATATACCGATCCCAGGACTCGAGCCATATCTCTAGTGATATGCCTCCACATCAATTAAAATAAAACAAATTAAAGTCAATTCGATCTTAATCTTTGGTGGATTATAGATTTTTTATCCTATGATCTTCTTTCCATAAATCATATAATCAAATCAAATTCAAACCTTATCCCTAGCAAATTTTCTTCTTCTATGCCCTCAACATAGACCCTTCACATGTCATGTAATGTGTGATCCCCTAGGATCTCCCTCCATGTCCTTGACATGGAATTCTCATCAAATCTTATTTCTTCTTATGCACACCTTTAATACTTCAACCAAAAGCCTAACAATGTATTCATTCAAATTACATCATCTTAACATTGTAATCAACATTTTATGATTTATGATGGTGCAAGCTCAAACTAACTATACAATATCATGCTAAACATATTATAGTGTGAATTAACACATATTATATTATAATATATGATGTTATATTATAATTTGCTATAATATAATATATTGTCTAACATTACACCTCATTAGAATCACTTAAAGGAACAAATAACAAAATTTTCTCAAAATATGAATAATGTTCATTTTGATGTAAAATTGTTATTTTTCTATTAGAAATGGTAAAATAGCATATAATTTTGGTGTTGCTTGTGTGCCATGAATTTGGCCAAATTCTTCCATCTCAACCTTCAAATTAACATTTTTGTGAGTTTTGACCAATGTATTATAACAAAAAACATACTAAAATGTACAATAACATTTAGTAACACACCACCACATTCATATATATGTGAAGTTATATTATTATGTACATTATATTTTAATAAATTTTCATATTATATATTATCTTACATTACACCTTAAATGAATAAAGCAAAAAATTTATAAAATTTGTTTGAAAAATGAACATTTATTTTGGATGCAAAATTCCATTCTTTTGATTAAATGACACACCATAGCACACCCCCAATGATGTTCCCTAAAGCTTACCTTAAATTTGGCCAAATCCCATCATCTCAACCTATAAATCAATATTTTTATGAATTATACCAATACAAACTCTACTACATCATACTATAACAAACTAAAATATGCTAAACAACAAGTAGTAATACACAATAGTATGTTATAATGCATGATGCTACACTATGTTATGGCATCCTATATTATAATACACTATAACATATTATATTATATTATATTGCATATCACATCACAAGGGATTGCTTAAGATAAAAAATCATAAAAATAATAAAAAACTATATATTTTAGTCATCACTTACATATTTTAAATTGAAATAATACATTATGATGTCATGCTTTATTATGAATTTTAAATTCCACCATTTTAAAGTCTAAATTAACATTTTTATAAATAATGCTAGTGTAGTTTGACCGCATGATTGTATAAATACTAGAATAATTTAAAATGCAGAACAATATATTATGATATATGATGTATACTATGCTACAACATATAATATTTATTTTGAACATAAAATCTTACTTTTAGACTACAAGTGGCATAGCACACCTTTGGTACTACAACCTAATTCCCACTTCAAATTTAATAAATTTCATCATCTAATTTATTAAATCAATATTTTATGATTTATATTAATATAGACTATAGGGCACAATACCATAATATACTAAAACATTTCAAAACATCTTATAATCCAAAAAACACATCACTACATGCTCAAATATATGATGCTACATTATACTATAATATATGGTATTATAATATGATTTAGGTTATTTAAGGTATTCAAGTCTCTAATAGTCAAGAAAGTCTCTTGAAGACATTTTCTTAAATAACTATGTTAGATTAGATCATTCTTTAGATCTACCCTAATGACATCTTCATTCAAGGTGGTTTAGGTTAGGTTTAGTTAGTTTAGGTTTAGGTTTAGGGTTTATTTTAGTTTGGGTTTTAGCTGTTTTAGGGTTGTAGGTTTTAGGGTTTAGGGTTTATGGTTTTAGGTTTTAGGGTTTAGGTTTAGGAGGGTTTGTGGGTTTTAGGTTTAGGTTTAGGTGGGTTTAGTTTGTGGTTTAGTGGTTTTAAGTTTAGGTTTAGGTTTATGTTTAGGTTTTAGGTTTATGTTTTAGTTTAGGGTTTAGGTTTAGGGTTTTTTTTTTAAGAGAATAAATACATTCAACATTTATACTTTTTGATTTCATCAACCAAGTAACACACCAAAATTTTAAGACATGATGACATAGATAAAAAATGAGCAGTAGAACCATCTCTATAGAAGACACAATTTCCATAAGTAGATCGATCAACCGCTCTTCAATTTCTAGTTCTC